>JBBJLR010158230.1:0-14701 GCA_037577145.1 Brachypetersius gabonensis
GCCCATCCTGGCACTTCCCCCCCCCCCCCCCCCCCGAATTCGTAAGGCAAATCTGATATGGTCAATTGGAAATGTTTTATGAAATCCAGTGATTTTAGGTGGATTTACTCCATAATTGTTAATACTTTTGAAGGGTTGACTTAAGCTCATTTACAGAGTTATCTGTGAAACTAATGACAGCCACAGCACCAAGTGACTGTTATCAACATCCATCTTGTAGCGCTTCATGTCTATCTCCAGTTTAGACACGATTAGACACACCAAGTTACTCATTTCACACACATCCAGACACTGTTGTTCTAGTAGCAAGCATCATTTCATCAAAGTGCAAAGAAATGAGACAAGCACACATGTCCCTACACTTTCTCCGTGGGAGCTGAGCTCCTGCTTTGGTGAAGAAGGGTGTTCTTCAGCTTGCCCACCGATACGTGGGTGTGTAGCTGGAGAACGTCTGGGGCCGAGGAGCCCCGGGGTTCTGGAGGGTCTCCCCCAGAAAGCGTGCTGGACGAATCCAACGCACACTGCCTGGAGAGAGGCAATGGAGAGAGGGGAGAGGCTGAGAGCAGTGAAAAGGTGTCGGAACACAAGAGAGAAGGAACGAGAGGAGGGAGACTTTAGCCTGTACAAAAGTGGACGGAAAAATAAAGGCTGTTTTCCTTTAAAACATGACTGTGAAGGTGGATTGTGGATTACTAATAAGCGCTACTACAGCTGAATTAGTTTTACTAATGTAAAAACTGTTCAAGTCCGATTTCACAAAAAGAGCCTTGAAAGAAAGATCACAGGCTGGTTGTTAACTGGCACCACACTCACATACTTTATAAACATAGTTTATTACATACAGCCTTTTTTTTTAGGTTTATTGCCTATTACCAAGCTTTGTTAGCAGAGGGGCTGGCCTAAAAAAAGAAGCATTTTACAGGCCTCCAAATGAAAGGCTGAAAACTTTACCTCATATCTTCCCTTATTATTTCACAACTTTTTAATCATAATTTAGGTTCATTAAAGCAGTTCATCCCAGAGATGGAAATTATGTATTAAAAATTCCACATCATGGAAAACTCAATTTTTCTAATTTTTTAAAAGAACAGAGTAGAATAATGTATCAAAAATTGATCATTTTTGCTGCATAAAATGATAATGACCTCTTTTAAGTGATAAAAATGTTATAAGGAGTTATGAGTGCTCCTTAATTAATGTGTCAACCCAGGCCAGCATTAGTTATTTCAACACTGTGATTTATTAAATTAAGGCTGATCTTTAAATTATTTTGTGTTTTTTTTATTTTATTTTAGAAAGCTTCAACACACTTCTTCGCTCATTTCATATATGAACCAGTTTCTTTAACAAACCATTCATGGGAAGATTCTTTAGAGAACCAAAAATGGTTCTATGGCACTACACCAAATAACGTTTTTAGGTCCTTTAGACAATTTTATTTTTAAGAGTGTAAACCAATTGGAAGTTTTCCCTAGAACTGCACACACAAGTCAAGTGCCATTTCTTTTTAAGAACATATTATTACTGACAGAGCTCCAGTTTCAGCACAGAACAGAAGACCTTTCGCTCTGCAATAACTGCAGTCAGACTGTAAAAACTCAGGTGCAGGCCTTTCCCAGGCAAAAGTGGACTCAAATAGACCTTTACTCTAATTTGCTCTAATGCAACTGACACAAAATGTGGAGCATCACAGCACATGTGAGATGCGTTGCAGAAGAAGTGGACATGCAGAAGAGTAATGGATGGAGATGAATGTGAAGGACAGTGAAACACTGAGGATGATGAAGGACAATCAATCACAGCATCTCTTTAACCAGTTTCTCTGTGGCCACAAAACATCAAAAAGTGATGACCTCTGAATGACAACTGGCAAATCACTGCTATATACAGTCGCTCCAAAATAAACATGGGTGCAACCGTAATACAGCCTGACTAATTAAAATGTCTATATGTCAAATAAATGTCGAATCATTAACAAAGCTACAGTAAACAGGCATGTAAAAACAAATGTGTCAACCCATATTAACTGTTCACACCACACAACATCACGTCCAGAAATACAATCAATTTGTCAGATCCAAGAGACATCTTGTAAGTGTAAAAGTTTTAAGTGCAAATATAATTAAAAAAAATTACTAACCACTCCCCAGCCCACACAGTCGAAACACGGAAACTAAGCTGCAAACATTTCCCTCCGCCTACTTCTTAGTGTGCCTTTTTATCCCTAACCCCCCCTTGTAAAGTGTCCCTGGGATAGTGAAAGGCACAAATGTAACTTAGTACTAGGATACTCACAAAAAACCAATGCATTTACATGAATCCAGCAATGTAGCCCATGGCAGCCAAGCCTCTTTTAATATGAAGTTATAATTAATATATTACAGACACAGCTGCTTTTTTATTCAACTGCAATACAGGGCAGCCAATCAGATAAGTATCTATTTACATATGTCAGTCTTAAAGGCACAGTACTGGCAAACTGTCCAGGGAGTTTCTCAGCCTTTCGCCCAGTGAGTGCTGGGATAGGCATCAACACATGGTTGCGGGGGGCAACCATGGCTAACGACGGATGGAGGGATGGAGGGATGGAGGGATGGAGGGATGGAGGGATGGCAGGATGGATGGAAAGGTGCATAAAAAAGCTTTGATTTTTAATGCAAAGAGAGTTTGTAAAAAGGTCATGAGAACTACTTCATAAAAGCACATAGACATTAATAGTGGACCATGGAGGAAAACTTAAATACAGGAAAAAAAATCATACAGGCCATTTAATAAGTAAACTAAGCATAGATATGTTAAGCCATTATCCTGAGCACCATTGTGGTATGTTACGTGAAGCACATGTTCATGTTTATTTATATTTTTCTTGAAGAACTGCTTTCCTTGTTTAATAAGTGAGCTGCACCCTAAACTTGTTTACTGCCCTGATTTCCATTGGAGCCGGATTTACAATTTGAACATCTAAAAGAGATTAACATTGCTATTACAACTATTCCATCATTTTAATCTATTCATTAACAATGAACTCATTCTGTGTTGAATATACGTAAACTGTATCTATAATATGTGCCATTTGGACTGTAATTTAAATTCTCTCTTTTTTTCAGTTCCTCTTAAGCTCCTGGGCTCTGTTAGCTGTCACCCCTGACCTACACAAGTATAGGCAAACTACTTACAGATGCAATTAAATTAAAAATATTACAAACAAAACTCACTAGAGGGAGGTCCTTACCTGTTCAGGTAAGCATTCTCCTGTTTAGCATCCCCCTCATATCCATTGGACATTTTGATGGGAGGTTGCTGCTCCTCAGCTGGCGCCGTGCCATGAGCCCTCACGCCATTTATCCCACCTGACTGGCTCCTGTCTGAGAGTGGGGCAGAGTCACGGCGGCTGCCACGCCCTTCCCTCTCCCTCCTTGTCCACTTAGACGGCAGCTCCTCCTCCTGGCTGCCATAGCGTTCAGCCAGCTCCCGCCTCCTGTCGGCTTTGTAGCGGGCGATTCGCTCAGCTCTGGATTCCGGGGCGGGGTTTTCCATAGCATCCATCTCGACCCGTGTCGTCACGTCCTGTCTCCTGTCGATCTTCTAGGGAGTAGTTCCTGCTGCAGGTCGATGAAGCATTTATGAAAGGAGTCTCAAAGGAGTTCCGGTAAATCCACACTTCAAACAGGGATGGGGGAGGAGTCTAAACAACAAAAGGCCCTGACCAATCAGCAGCTGCGAGAGGAGTTGGCTCCACTTATCAGACAGTTGTCCATCGCCGCAGAAGGACCCGGCACTGTTGAGAAATCAGAGAACCACCAGTTAATCCTTTAATCTCAAACATTCATCAACTCGAAAGGTACTCATTCATTAGAGGGCCATTCGTTAGTGCCCTGAGTAAACTGGTCACCAGCTGTGCCACCCTTCACTAACATCTACAGATTATCAATGAAGCATTAATTACTGCACCAACACACTTTCACACACTCCTAACACACACACACCAACTCAGCCTGTGCTAACCAACCTCCTAGAAGAGGCAAAAACGAACCGTTCACACACCACTCAGGGTTTAAGATGACCACATCCACCTGTTATATGTGTCAGCTATAAAATTAGCACCCACCTCCATCTATTCTCAAAACAGCATGCCATCTAAAAAGAACCATCCATCTTTTCCATCCTCTCTCTCTCGGTAAGATGACCTGGTGTGGTGTGCTGCTCTAGCATTTGGGAATCTCCCATTGCACTGTAATTCAAAACCTTTGATACTCAGCTCAGCTCAGCAAACTTTCGCAGCAGGCCGTCTGCTCAGCAAACCGGCCTCTTCAACAACACCTTCCTTTCGTTTCTCCAGTCACTACGAGCCGATTCCAGCTTTGAGGCAGAATGATTTAGCGTTCTCGCTATCAGTTATACAGCCGTATGGACTGCCTTGGTCAAATCACATTTTTTGTTGATTTTTTAGAGCTAAATTAAGTCCACTAGCCCTACAGAGAACACACTTCTTCTGCAGATACTAATGCATAGTTACAAACTATTTGCTTAATTTAAAACATGACATGTGGTCTGTGCTGCCAAGTCTGTATTTTTTCCCTAATATGTTACAGCAATAAATACAAACGGTGAACTAAAATTTGCAGAATAAATAGCATATTCATGTCTGATCTCAGTCTTTATTTTTGCTCATAAAATCATCAGAATGTGTACGTTAACCATCGGTGTTGCAATTTTCCCACACAATCCTTATGATTGAGTAATCTAAGTAATCTAAGAGTAATCCAAGTTCAACTTTGTCCCTATTAAACATTTTTACACCCTGAAATACAAATTCAGCATAATAATATATTATATATTATGAAATATTTATAATGACCAAATTATACTAATGACTAAACTAGCAATTATGATGACCATCAGGTCATAAAATGATATTAACTGAATAATGATAAACCATGTTCAAAATTTAAAGATTCTCAAACATGTAACTGGGAACAGAAAAATATGAATGCTTTAAAACGTAATGAACAGATATAAGGGCATGTCCATCAAGCTCTGTTTCTTATTATAAGAGAGATCATCAGGCAGATTTAAAATAGCATTATCATGATTAGGGAATCATGCAGTCGGTCACTGCGCATTAATGATATCCACAGCAGGACTGGAAAGATATTGTAATGTAATTTTCACCCTAATGATGATAATATTATATTGCCCAGCCCAAGCTACAACCAGACCCTCAAAAGTTCCAGTAAACCCTGCCTATGGAGTGAGATCAAACAATTGCACTCACTCTGCTTTTGACCTAATTGCTCAGAAATGGTAGAAGCTACAAACAAAACTTGTATTTGTAGCTTATATACAAAACAATTCAAATTTTGCTAGAGCTCTTTTAAATCTATCTAAATAAAAACAAATTGTGTTATTCGTTCATTCATTATTCTTCCACAATTATTCATTCATTCATCCATTAATTGCACCACAACAGAGAAAATGTGCCTGTCAATCAAAAACAGACTGTACAAAGATCAACAGTTGTCAGGACCAAGCGCCTCCTAATCCCACAGCATTCTGTGAAGAACAGTGATAAGTGCATGAATCTGCAGATCCTCGAAGTATTTGAGCATGTGGTGGGGCAAATGCAGGAGTCAAGGGAAGAGCAGTGTGCTATTTTAGCAACTGTTAGTCATATTTAGAACTGATTTAATGAGCTGCCTTTACCTAAACAGGACTTGGGCTGGACTTTTCGCCACAGAGCCATAATCACCCCGTCGCTCCTGGCTCTGTGTGGGCGCGGTCACCCATTGTTACCTGGTCGTCAAGATGCTGGTACGACCCAAACAAAGCCAAGCTCCAGGACCCATACATAAATAATTACATCTTTGACTTATGGTTGGTGATGGATCTCAGATGTGGAGTGGTGGCACAATGGGAATCTACTGTGGTTGGGTTAATAATAAACAAATGCATTGTTTGGTTCCTATCAAATAAATATGCAATTTGTCCGTGTGTGTGTGTGTGTGTGTGTGTGTGTGCATGTGCGTGTGTGTGTGTGCGTTTTGGGTGTGTTTAGGGGTGGGTGTGGGCCTCTGCAGTTCTCAAATATGCAAACTGTTAGTGTCAGCATTCCTGACCTATCCAGGCTCTCAGCTGAAACACAATAGGCTCCGTCCAACAATAGAGCACAGAGCCAGCTGTACTTAACCCAGGATGGATAGGGAGCACAGTCCTCAACCAGAGCACCGCTCTGTCAAAGGCCACTGGATCTTTGGGGCACTGAGAGCATTAACTGCTTAGTCACATGATTAACTGCCGCCATACGGAATAAAATGAGAGGAGCAAGAACTTGCAGCTTTCCCTGACTGCAAGCGTAGCTGAAGTACCAGGAAAGACTTGGTGCTAACGCAGCTTAAACTCATCAATTAGTGTCATGTAAACTGTGCACCTTAACTAGCAAACAACCGCCCCAAACTGTGCTGTAGGCATAAGAAATCTCAAACAGATTCAATCATGTGGTTTCTGACCCTGCATGACGGCTATCCACAAAACTGGATGTTTACAAAGCAGCAATTTTATGACTAAGCACCTTCCTCCAGGATCTATATCGATTTCTGATTCTGATACAAATGACGTGCTACTAAAAACAGCTCAAAGTTGAATGGTAAAGGTTACTTTATTGTCATCGGCAGCCGTTTACATGTACATAATGAGATGAGAACATGGTACAACATTCAACAGAGTGCAGGTTACAACAGATAGGGGACAATAGACAAACAATAAATATACAACACGTGTGGACATTATGGAAATCTTCAAAAGGGATTATTATTGCACTATAGGTATGATTACTGCACAGGACGCAGTTACAGCATTGAACAGAGTGCAAGGATTGACAGAACAGTATAATAAAGACAATACATTGACAATGTAGCGGAGTAACAGAGATGTGAGTGGGATGTGACACTTAGTTTAACAGAATGAAAATATTGCACTACATATTCCGATCATTGCACAGGTCTATATGTTGCACTGGAATCATATTCTTATTGCACAGGACAGTTAGCAACATAGAAAAACCACAGTGAATAAGCATAGAGTTACAACAGTGACTGGTCGCTAGGGTGCCTATACTGGCAGTAAGCAGGGTTACAGTAAAGTACAGGTGCTAATTAAGTTCAGAGTGTAAAATAGTATTTAAAAAAGTATAGACATTTCAAACAGTATAAATAGCTGCCATATAAACGCATCTCATTTGGTGAACAAAGTTTGCTTCTTTGATTTGTATCAAAGCTCCGAGATTAGCTAATAAGTAATAGGGGTTAATGTTAGGATCATGCAAACTTCAGGCCTAAAAGCTCATGCCTCCAACCGTGTCAAATGGTTGAGTAATCGCAAACAGACTTGCTCTTGAGGTTTCTGATGCTGTTGCACAGGCATAGCAAGCCTAACGACATACAGTTTAGTTTACTTGCAGCCCTGTAGCCCTAGCACTAAACAAAAGAAACAAACTTCAGATACCAAACATGCTAACACTAATTCTTTACGTGACTTGAATAGAGGCCTATTGTAAATCTGACATTTCACAACTTCTCTTGGTGTTTCATACCCAAACCAACAGTAACCAAGCATTCAGAACAAGGCTCCTTGGTTTTCAGTGTTATTACATTTATTATATTAGTGATATTGCACTACAAAATAGAGGTGATGAATATCAAGCTCTACCATCTACCAACAGACCTAATAGACCACTAATACAACATTATAGACTAAAGGAACAGACTATTAATCAGCCAAGACATGTTCGGTTTCCAAAGTTTGCTTCTTAAAATCATCATTTAAACTAGGATGCTAATGTAGTTAACAGGTAAAGGCAACTTATGTGCATTAGTTATTATGCATGCCTTCATTCTCACTAGATTTGAACTATTCTTAGCTACAAATCTGTAGCTCCAGTGCAAAACTACAGAAGGAAACTTCAGACACCACACGTGTCTTGGCTAATCAGCTACTTTTGGTATGAAGATGAAAATGTGGAGGCTTTATTTTTGACCCTACTATACACTCCATGGATAAAAAGTATTGTTACACCTGACCATTACACCAACTTTAATGACACTGCATTTAAATACATAGACTTTAATATGGAGTCGGTCCCCCTTTGCAGCTATAAGAGCTTCCACTGTTCTTGGAAGACTTTTGTTGGAATTTGCGCTCATTCATTCTGTAGAGCATTTATGAGATCAGGCACTGATGTTGGACGAGAAGATCTGGCTCACAATCTCGTGAAGTTCATCCCAAAGGTGTTGGATGGGGTTGACGTCAGGGCTCTGTGTGGGCCAGTCAAGTTCTTCCACACTGAACTCATCCAGCCATGTCTTTATAAACCTTGCTTTGTGCACTGTGGCACAGTCCTGCTGGAATAGAAAAGGTTCTTCCCTGACTGTGTCCACAGAGCTGGAAGCATGGCAATGTCCAAACTGTCTTGGTACGCTGAAGCATTAAGACTGTCCTTCAGTGGATGTAAGGGGCCTAGAACTAACCCTGAAAAATACCTTTGTCCATATAGTGTATCTTTAACAGAGAAAGTGGAGGAAGAGACTGTGGCAGCACGATGGCCTAGTGCTGTAGCACTACTGGGAACATTAAATAGCTTGGTTCCTGCAGTGCTGTGTGCCTCACCTGAGTGATTTAAATAGCTTAAGCAGGTAATTCCCCCCTGCCAAGCTCTTCGCACCAGAACAGTAGTGTATGTGTGTGTTTGTCTGATTAACATCACAAACAAATATGTCGAAATGTCACATGGTTACTCGCAAACGTTTGTCTAATGACATGCTCTATGGATAGGAGAACATCCTCTACAGAGAACACGTGTGCACATATAATTGCAAATATCTGCAGAATTAAGAATGATGAAACAATAATAAAAATAAATAAATAAATAAATGTGGTCTTTGCAAACGTTTCCAGAGGGTGTTAATGAGTACTGTTAATCTATGAGTCATTTTGGTTGTATTTGGCTTTGTTTTTATGTAAGTCAAACTTAGCAAATACAAATATTCATGAGTGTTACCAAACTGACAGTTAGGGAAATAACATTATTTGACCAGAGGGGGTTCAAACTTTAATATGACTGTAACTGTTGCAAACATATGCTTGATCTGTTTCACTTTTTTTTTATCTACACACACACACACACACACACACACACACACACACACACAAGACCCTCACTATGCACTGCTTCACTTACCTTATAGTTTTAAAGTGAAGAAGGTTAAGTGTGACTTCATGTCCAACAAAATGTATGCATCCAACAGTGTACATCCACAGACAGAGTGTTAATGACGGTGTGAGCAGACAAGAGACAGAGGCTTAGAAAGAGTGAGAGAGAAGCAGACAGACAAACAGAGAGAGAGACACATGTGAAAGGTGCTTTTAGGGTAGGTAATGTAGTTGGGTGTTGTTTGGAATCAGTTAAACTCACAAGTCACTAATCCAGTAACTCTATCTGACGCAGACATGTGCTGAGCACACGCATATATACACACACACACACACACACACACACACACACACACACACACACACACCAGTAAGACTGACCAGCCTAATCCTGGCTGAATGAAGTGCCCTACACTGCTGCTGTAGGTGTGTGTATGAGAGTGTGTGTGTGTGTGTGTGTGTGTGTGTGTGTTTGGGGTCAGCATGGTTTAAGACGCTTCACACACATGCCAACATTATCTCTGCATCCCACTGTGATTAGGGTTTCCAATGCCAGAACCAGGACACATTGGTTACATTCAAATGATAAGATGTGTGGCTTTTAAAATAGTATATTCATTAACCCCAAAATCTCACTTTATCGTATAAACCCATATAAATCCATATGTATAGCTGAAAAAACAGGTTAACTGACAATAAAAGGACAAACAAAAACTCAGTTTCTGGTATTATTCCTCACCAATATGACCCCACACCAATAGCATTCATTGTCTAATTACACTTTATATCCAAATGCCTCCAGACTACAGCTGCCATGAATACTCTATTCAAATGACTTACTAGTGCTCATGTGGGGGAATGCAATCAAATCCTCAGAGCAATGTTCAGACACTTGTAAATCCAAGTAGCGACAGTGCTGTTGCTTTTGCACTGGCACATTTTGTCTAGTTGGTGTATGGTGCATAAAAATATATATTTATTTCATCATTTTGGTTCCCAAAGAGTTTGGCCTGAACCAGTAATGCCCTGGGCTGCTGAGAGCATTACTTTCAGGTCAATAAACATCAACCAGTAACTAACACAGTCTAAGACCAAACTAAGTTCAGTTTCTGACTCAAGACACAAACTGCGATTAATGCAAGAAGACTGGGCTCTTGGAGAGATTCACGAGGGGCTTGATGACAACCTGATTAAATGAATGTGTGAATCAGAGCAAGGAAAATGCTGACCTCAATTACTCCATACTTCCAGGCCTGAACTTCAGCTCTTTTCAACGACAACGTCCACAACTCCCCTCCCCTAGACTTGCCAGGGTAAACTGCCCTTAATTTATAAATGTTTAACTTAGAGTTAAAATGAGTGGTATAAAAAATACAAGGCACTGTCAAAATGGCTGTGTAAGTTAACGTAACCTGTCTGTCAACCCCATTCTCTCTTTCTCAGCAAAACACTTCCTACATCTTTCCCCCTAACATTTCCCTACAGAACCTCTAAACGAGCGGCCAAAAACATAAGTCACCGTAATACTGGTATATGCAAATTAATGTAACCTGTATGTCAACTTCCCTCTCTCTCTCTCTCTCTCTCTCATCAGATTCTCGCTCTCTCTTTCTCATCGTTTTCTCTTTCAGTGTCATCAGAAAAACATTTTCGACGTCTATCTCCTTACCATTTCCCTCCAGAACCATAATAGTCTCATTCACCTTACAAAGAGGAATATGTAAACGAATGCAAATCTGAATGCAAATATTCAGGTTACGATTAGACGCAAGTGATCTACTGTTTATCATCTTTTTTTCCCTCTTGCTGCACTGAGCATGCTAAGGACAAACGAATGTCCCTTGGCATAACTACAGTTATTTCTTATCTTGACAGTATCAACCTGGGAGCATACCAATAGTGAATAATCTAGCTTTTTTTTTTAAATGTCATTTTCAAAACATCCCAGAAGATCCTAGCCATGCCAACAACTCCAAGTCAAAGTCAAAGTCAAACTACCACGCATCCTTGCTCACTTAAGGAGCAAAGGGTCCTAGCATCCAAAATGCTTGTGTACACTTGGTCATAAACTTTGCAAGACAAAATAAAAGCCCACATTAAAGTGGAAAAGTGCTCAGAGCGTTGGAGCCACGAGGCGCGCATCGCACTCAGAAAGCCACGAGAACGAGCATCACGTAATATAATATATACCTGCAAAACTACAGTCCGTCTAAAGTGTATAAACACCAGAGGACTTTACAGTCTGTAACTTTATGAGCAACAGTCCTCGAAAGCGGACCGAACTGCATCACCAGAGGTTTCTTATCGTAATTTGACTACAGAGTAATTAAGATAAAGGTGATAAATGACAGACGCAGGATTTATAGCATAATGAATGGGACTTACCTGCTGCTCGCATAGGTCAGCTGTGCAGGCGAGCCCAAGCGCTGCGCATGCGCTCTGAGGCCTGGACGGAGGGTGTGGAAAAGCCTTTTAGGGCGAGTGAGAAAAAAGAGAGGTGGGGAGGGGGGATAAAAATATCTCTCTAGACCAGTGGACAGCAGGCAGGGGGGCTTATGGCATTCCATTCTTAACAAGCTAATGCTACAAGCTACCAGAGGCAACAACAACAATTATCCCCTAATCAGTCATCCCCTAACCAATTAGCCCCTAATCAATGACCCCTTCAGGTCAAGGCCATTGCCATGGGGGTCAGTATTGAGGAGTGGACCATATCTTCTGCCAAAAACATCCCCCTACACACAACTCACTTCCCTAAAAATAGTAAAACTTATCATTCTAAAATATTGTTTAAATGTAATAATACCCACGCAGGTGTGGTCCCATTAACGTGTAAACCCAGTTAGCTAAGAAAATTAGCAAAACAACTTTACAAAAGCAATGAAGGCACAGTGATACAGTCTATTTTGTACATTGTAGAGTACAGTATTTTACATGGATTGTACTCACAGGCAAGAATTAGTTTAGGCAAAGTTGCATAAACAAACCAGACACTGTACTAGAACTACTAGAACTGCAGAAACAATAAGAGAAGTTAAATTTAGTTGTCATTATGACTACAATTGTGATTACATACACTACCAGTATGTAAAAAAAGTTTGGACACTTCTTCTCATTCAGTGTTTTTTATTTGTTTTTATTATTTTCTATATTGTAGATTAATATTGAAAAGAAATAAAATTGTGACGGAAGACGTGGAATTATGTAGTAAACAAAAAAAGAGCTAAACAAAACAAAATTTGTTTTGTCATAAGTAATGAAGGACTGTTGTTCTTTTGCTTGGTTCTTGCCATAATGTGGAGTAGAACCATAGTGGAACCAGATCACTGTGTACCAACCTGATCGTCACAACTGATGATCCCAAACACATTAAAAAGGCAAGAAACTCAACTAATGAACTCTTGAAGAAGAACACCTCTTAATTAAATACCGTCCCAGGTCGATTCTTCATGAATCTGATTGAAAAAATGCCAAGAATGTGCAAAACTGTCATCAAAGCAATAGGTGGTTTTTAAAATTAATCTACAATGTAGCCAATAAAAAAAATTGTTGAATGAGAAGTTGTGTGCAAACTTTTGAGCGGTAGTGTATACAGGAGTTTCAGATGAGAGTGTATGGTCGCCAGTATATATATTACAGATAAATAGGTAGATTTTGGGTGTTACATTCTGGGCACATCTGAATAGACAATATGTATTATATTTAAAGCCTTGCCTCAGGTGTATCAGAGGCCAGAGATGTCACCGCATGACTCCTTCACAGCTTTAGACGAATTTTTAGACGAATGTCTCCTATTTGACATGTTACAGACCTCCCACAAAGGACATGTGGTGTTTTGACAAGTGTGGCATCATTAACCCAGCAAATTCCAACAGCTAAATTTAGCAAGACAAGCAAAAATGTCACAGATCTTCATGGCAAACCAGGTTGGATTGAAGGGAAATTGTCTAATAGCATGAATACACAAAATGAATCCAACCTTTTGTGACATAACAAGTACAAAAAGTGATAACAGTTAATGTTTCCAATCAATATTATTAAATAGATCGTGTGACAATTTAACACAGATTAATCTCAAGAGATTTAGCCCAAGTCTTGTTTCATGGTTAAAATATAGTTATCTTAAACGGGTCACTCATGCTGCAGTAGTGCCCTCTTCTGGTCATAAGCAGAATGAGCAGGAGGATCAGTCACTTGCACTGTTGGTGAAATCAGAAATTCATGTAATTTGACCAGTGGGTGTTTAAACATGTGCATACAACGATGGCTGTCACAAACATAAGCATATAAAATCTGCTATACTTCACTATGATAGAGTCTGATTATAGAGAGAAGGACACAGAGAGAGGCAGAGAGAGAGTCTGATAATGGAGTCTGATGACAGAGAGAGTGATGATAAAAAGAGTCTGATAATAGAGAAGTGCCTGATGATAGAGTCTGATAAAAGACAGGGAGAAACACAGAGAGCAAGAATCTGATGATAGAGAAAGTCTGGTGAAAGTCAGAGTCTGCTGATAGACCCTGATGATAGAGAGAGAGAGAGAGAGATGATAAAGAGATGAAAGTGCCAGGTTTAGGAGAGCCTTAAACAATAATCAGACTTAGAAAGTTAACCTTGTATTAATAAACATTATATTTTAAATATAATTTTCCCAAGTGTCTAAGACTTTTTTTGCAGCACCGTATATTAAATCTAACACGTCATGCAAGTAAAGGAGACTGGTTAAAACAAAATGCTTAAAAACCCTTTAATCGCTCTAGAAAGAAAAAGGTCAAAACAGACACACATTTAGAAAAGGGGGCAGTAAAAGGGCTGCAACAGCGGCCGTACTCACATAGACCTTTTCAAAATTGATAGAATTCCCCTTGAATTTAATTTTCCTTTTAATAAGTGAGTTTTGTAAGGAGATATATTAGGATCGCTTCACAGCACAATTGACGTCAGGCTGGCTGGCTGGGAGGGGCACATTCCAAATGTCTCTCAGCCTTCTGTCCATGTGTCTGTGTGTTAAGAACCTGACAGGAAGGGATGGGTTAAAGCTTGGTAAGCTGAGATGCGGCTGCTTGAATTAAATGCCAGACATTTCTGTAGAGAGAAAAGAGTGGAAATACCTATTTTAATTTGATTTACATGAAGGCAACTTATTTTTGCACTCATCAACATCTATTTGGTTAAAAGCATTGGGATGTCTGACCATTACACCAAAAGGGATTCATGTACATAGACTTTAATATAGAGTTGGTCCCCATTAGCAACCACAATAGTTTCTACTCTTTTTGGAAGGCTTTCCACAAGATTTAGGAGTTTTTGTGGGAATTTGTGCCCATTCATTCTGTTGAGCAGTTATGAGGTCAAGCACTGGGGCCTATTCTTCGTACGTCGCTTGATACATCCGAGATGAACGGACACATCTAAGGTAAGATCATCCGGCTAATTACAATGTGGCTAATTTGGTTCTTCGAGCACACCGGTTGTTGATGATTAGTATAGCTGGAT
>JBBJLR010158249.1:0-14697 GCA_037577145.1 Brachypetersius gabonensis
CACACACACACACACACACACACACACACACACACACACACACACACACACACACACACACACACACACTGATGTTCATTGTGCTTTTGGAAAGGTGACTCATACTGGGGCCAAAGAACAGGCTGCTATTTTTCAACCCAGCTCTCATTAAAATCATTTATGCTTTGCTGAAACAAAGTTTGTGAAACACACCTATTCCTCTGCAGTTTCTGACTGGGCTTAAAGAAATAGTTTATCAAATTGTTTCCTTAACCCAGGTATAGTTGATTAAACCTGGTTGGAGTACATTTTGTTTAGTTGGTTTTTCCCTAGAGGTTCAAAGGTAATTCACCTAAAAAATAATGGAAGTCACACCATTAACTAAACCTTTCTGGGTTACATAAACTACAGCTATTACTAAAGAAGCAAATTTAGGACAATAAATATGTATTGGTGATCAGAGACATTTGGGAAAAGAGGGACTTCTGTGAAACTTCTAAAAGTAGGCCATCAGAGGGCCATTTCATAGAGCAGTGCCTCATCACCCAGCTAGTATGCCCTACTAAAGTTTATTTCCCCCACATCCTTCAATTTGAAACAAAGAAAGTGAAACTAAACTGCATCAATGCTTGTCACTGATAGCCAGTGGATTAACACAGGGAGCTTTGCATGCACGACTTAGTAGTGGCTGCATTATAGTGATTGATTAGATAGATTTTCTAAATGGGTAGATCTATGATTTGCTGTAAAGATGGATCTTCTGTTGATTCTCTCCTGAATGCAGACAGATATAGCATAGACCTTTCCCTTGTATCTTCTTTACACTAAACAGGTATTGAACTTTTTTGTTTTGGTGCAATCACCCTCTCTCACTCATTCATTCATTTCTTGATTGATTGCTGTGTGTCGAATACAATCCCTGCTTTCAGCAGCTTGCAGTGAATATATTTACATTTACATTTATGGCATTTAGCAGACGCTTTTATCCAAAGCGACTTCCAGTTCCTAACTACAGGGGGCAGTCTCTCCCTGGAGCAACTTAGGGTTAAGGGTCTTGCTCAGGGACCCAGTGGTGGTGCTGAAGGTAGGATTCGAACCCATGACCTTTTAAATACATGAAAGAGGTCAAAGCATGGTTTATGACCTTTTTTGTAGAGCATACGAATGCATGCATGACTACACTGTGAGTTTCATCATTTCTAGAAGAAAATTTTATTTTGAAAGAACCAGCTATCCCATTGGCAGATGTTCCAAAGACAGCAAAACAACTGAACGGTCTTAACAGTGTAGAGCTACCAACAAATATATGCTATTTAATGAGATAAACCACAGCTGTTGCTGTGTTAGCAAACATTACCTAGTGCACCTTCAAAGAGGGTGTGGCAAACACTCTTTATCCACTGTTAGGATGGATATAGAGTGTATGCCACACCCTCCTTATTTCCAGTAACTAGTCGTGTTTTTACCACTGTGGATGCCGATGCGCAGTTTGAGTTGCTCATCCGGTCGATGGCGGATCTTGAAGGTTTTGACAGCCTCCAGCAAGGCAAGGGACATGCGGGCAATTTCTCGTGCGTGCAGCTTCCCATTTGGTACTGGCAAACCAGATACAACCATGTATGCATCACCAATCGTTTCCACCTAGAGTGCAAATAATGGAGTCTAGAATGAGGACTTTAGGCACATAAACACATAAATGGTAATTATATTTAATTCTATACCTGGTCAGAAACCCAGATTATCTCCATTACTATTCATACAGTGTGTAGAGCCATTAAATAAAGTAATATAAAATACAGTAATATGAATGTAAGTCTTTGGTAAATGTTATGTTAAATATGTATTTAGAGATACCTTGTAAACGTCAAAGTTGTCTATGATGGCATCAAAACAAGTGTAGAGGTCATTGAGGAGAGCCACAACCTGCAAGATAGACAACAATAGCTCGTAGTGACAAATCTGACCAAGAGTCAAATTCCACAGCACAGTATGATTCAGCATTCTACCTAATTTAACACACATTCTTCAAGTGATCAGCTAATTACAAAGGTATTCACGCATCTAATTTGAAAAAGGAAACTGGCGGTGGCTTTCCAGGGAGGAGGCCTTGCTTGAGAAGCACCCAAAAGTGCTGATTTATGGTCTAATGTTAAAAAAATCTACATTGAGCTAATATTGGTTTCAAGTTTTTGGTTTGGTTTGTTTTTTAAGGTTATACATGTCATTTGAAGGTAAATGCTTTAGCACTGAAAAGCTGAGACTGATAAATTCAGAATATCATATATAAGAAAATATAAAAAACAGGGAACCGAGGAGATGGTGGAGCAGTGCGAAAATGTTAGAAAAATGATCAAAATGAATAGCATTTTCATTCACTGATTAGGAGGAGCCTCAGTCATGGGCAAACTTCACATAATTTGTAACTCTGATCCCTGTCACACTGCAGATTCTAACTTGATCACTTATATTTTTCAGAAATAATTACAGCATAAAAAATAGAGTGAGGATTTCCTGGCAAATATAATTCAGAGTTTGAATTGTTGTCATTTGAAAATACTCAATTAAATAAAAAAGAGGCTGTTGGCAGAACACATTGCAACACAGGGACTTAAAGCCATGAAGAACAGATAAAGTGAGAAGATAAAGGGAGAAGTATAACAGGAACCAAAGTTGCTATATGGGGAGCTATACAGCTTCTCTAAGCGATCCAAAAAGGTGGAAATCATATGGCACTAAATGAACTCTCAGACACGCCTAATTACTACTGTCCAGGAAATTTGCATATATTCTTCGCAATCATACACATATTCCATTGTAATCACATATTGTAAGGGGAAATCGGTATATTCAGTTGATTAATTATATTCAGATGACTCTTTCTAGTTGTACTCATATTAAGGGTGATTCTGCTGGCTAATGATTAAGGTTGCAGAAGTTTAGGAGACAGCGGCATGATTATATCAAGGTTGTTATTTTGCGTAAACACTATGTTTTCAAGCTAAAGAGTTCAGATTAGGTGTTTTGTTTAGACCAGAAAGCACTTGCTCAGGGTCGTCACCATGGAGAGAAATGGGAGGCGCCATGGTTTCTGCCCATGTTTGATAAGGTGGATGGTCATTTTGAAAGTATAAGAAGTCCTCTGTGAAGCATGAATTCAGAGAGAACTTCAGAATCCAGGACTGCCCTGGATGACAAATAACTCTCTCCTTCTGCAGAAGTAAAATAAAGTCTTTGTTTTTGAGCGAAGGACTTTGTTGTTTGCTGATTTTTCTTGCCCCAACACTACCTTCATCATCAGTGCGGAAACTTTTTGAATGTCAATAATGTAGTCACAGTATCCACAGTATAAAGATTAAAAGCAGTAATACTAGGTGAAAATACAATTTAAACACAGAGCTTTCAGAATACTGTACCAGCAGAGCCTAGCGTATACCTGCATGGGTGTGCTCTCTGCAGACAGCGCAGTGAAGCCCACAATGTCGCTGAAGTAAATGGTGACAGAGTCAAACGCCTCTGCCTGTACTGTCTCTCCTCTCTTCAGTTGTTCTGCTACGGAGCTGAAGCACAAAATGCATTTTACCCATAGAAAGCTGACAATGAAACACAAAAACATGGTGTCAGGGTGATTATCAGAACTCATGATCCGTTAGCAAGCAAATGTATGAGGAACTTTTGCAGTGTGCTACACGCTCTGGCTGGGGGGTTATCAGGCCCAGACAAATAAGTAACATTTTGAACATGGTTTGAAGACAGCTTGCAGTGAAATAGAGTCTGTATGCACTGACTTTGTTACCTCAACATTAAACGCAGTTCAATTTGTAAGTCAAGGTTATGTGGGTGTGATGTCTGGTAAAAGACTAACTGAGGCAGTATCTGGTAGAGTAAGGCCTCTGCTTTGCGCTTCTCTTCCAGGTAGGCCTGCGTTCTTTCCTCCACCAGCTCCTCCAGATTATTAGCGTACTGTTCCATACGAGACAGCAGGTTGTCCAGGATGTCCCTACTCACCTCCCTGAAACAGCAAACAGTGCTGGAGTAATGGGCTGGGTGTTATGTGTGCTGTGCAGACAAATTAAGTCACCATTAAAGACAACAAATAGTGGTTAAATGAAATCTGTTGGAGCCACTGACAAATACACTTTTTTTTTCTTTCCAGCCGGGAAGACGTGAGAGATAAAGAGGTGGGTAGCAACCAATTAGCTTTTTTATCAGCTACATTTTATCCATTCACAAAGAGACACTAATAGCCTTTTTGTGTTTAATTTAATTCTGTTCTGTTGGTTCAGCTTTTGGACAGCTTTGCCATCACTCTCTCTTACTTTCAAAGTGATTGATGCTGGATGAGGCTTTTTTTTTTTTCATAACTTCAATGAAGTGTTTTTACTTGTGTTTTAGTAAGATTAGACTTCTCCACCCAGCTCGAGAAGCTCAAGCATGCAGGAGAAAATTTATTTTAAAATATGGTGATGGTTAATGGAAGGTAAAGGTGTAGAATGGGTGTGTGAGAGTGAAACCTGTTCTGTTTGCGCAGGAGAACTTTGATGTGGCTGAATTCAGGCCTCTCCACCGGCTCCTCAGCCCAGCAGCGCTGCATCAGCAACCCCAGCTCCTCACTGTGAGCCTGGGGGTTAATGGCTGGCCTCAAATATGGCCACTCACCTAGGGCGACACGGTCCACTATCTCTATATATATATATATATATAGAAAGAGCGAGCGAGAGAGGGAGAGAGGGAGAGAGAGAGAGAAAGAGAGAGAGAGAGAGATTTTTCACCAGTTTTATTGCCACATTAGTGCTAAAAACCCATTTTTTTTTCAAGACACAATCAAAAAACAAATAAAAGAGGTGTAAAGGTAGAGAGCAAATAGACATCAAAAATGACAAACAGCAGGAAAGAGAGAGAAGGACAGAGAGGTGGAGAGAGAGAGACGTGGAGAGACTGGGAGAAAAAAGAGCAAGAAATAAATAGAGGGAAAATAGAGAGCAGAGAGAAAGTAAGAGAGAAGATGAAAGGGAGGGAAGTTGATGGTGAGAAACACAGGACAGGACAGGAGAGAGGAGTAAAACGAGAGAGAGATTTTTGAACATGGGTCTGGCTTTACAGACAAACACCATCCAGTCCTGCAAAGAAAACAGTAAATTAGAAAGGAGGCAAACACACCAACTGAAAGATTTTTTGACAGCATTCCACTTTCCTATGGCATTTTAATGAGCTCATCACTCTCAGCTCTTTCCATTATCAAGATTTTTACACCATATATCTTCATTTAAAGCCAGTTTTAAGTGTCTATTATTAAGTAAGGAATGGGGAGGGGGTTGCTATTAATGCTGTTTTTTCATCAGCACATGTATTTCAGTTTATTTGCTTTGAATCCCTACTTTCAAGTGTCTGTTACCACAAAGGATGGACATGCAGTGAATGCATTAAAAGCTCTCTGCAACTCCACACGTTTGTTAAAGGATATACGTGCATGTGTGTGCATCTGTGTGTGGTGTGGCGTAGGAGGAATATCATGTATGGTCTGTCATCACAACAGAGGCATTAGACAGGAGATTTCTATTTTTCTATTCAGTCAAAGCACTCAGGCAGGACTGTGTGCACATTTTTACATCTTATAAAGAACACACTATTTCTGCAGACACATACCCATAAGGACTGGGAAGTGAATAGGATTCTAGGGCATGCTTTAGTAGGCTTGTTTTGATCTATCTATCTATCTATCCATCCACCCACCCACCCATCTATCCATCCATCTTTTTGTTTCTTTCTTTGTTTCTTTTTATCCATCAATCCATCATTTCCTTTTTCTTTTTCATTTTCTTTCTATTTATCCATCCATCCTTCTGTCTCTATTGCTGTCTTTCTCTACATTCATCAATCCATTCATCCATCTTTTTCTATCTATCTTTTTATCCATCCACCCATCCATCTATCCATTCTTTTCTTCTCGTTCTATCCATCCATCTCTCAATCTGTCTCATCCTCTGTTCACCATTGCCATATTTATTCCTCATCATAGCTGGCTTCTTGCCTCACATCTCATAATTATGGTGACCATATGCTGTGGTCGGCCTGGAGGAGGACATTGATTTGAACTGTCTTGGTGACACTCATTGCCTGAGGTCAGTCTAAAGTGTGCTGTGCTCTGGAAACACCATTATAAAATCAAACATCATTATCTTTATCTTGATACTAGCATCTTACAATAATGATATAAGTATAATGTCTGTGTAATAAGTACATGTGTTTGTGTCTGTGTGTGTGTTTGGGATAAATGCTAACGGTTATCCCTCACTGACTGATAGCATTAGAGTGGTGATGTTGGCTAGGGCTAATGGCTCTAGAGGACAGAAATAGCACGGCCAGCTGAACTGACTCAACACCTGTCTTGCCCTCCCTCCTGCTCCCACTCTTACTCTCATTCTCAACGCTACAGCAGGGAACCTCTTTACATTGTACTTTGTTAGCATCAAGGCATTTTGCTGTTAGGCGATATTTAGTGCTGCATTTATATGTTGTGTTACTCATCACCACATATTATCTTAAGTGAAGATGGCCTGCTGAGCAGACACATCTAGCATGACTCAGTTTCAGCACAGCTTTAGAAAAATGCAAGACAATCACTGAATCTGACCTCCATCTGTCTGCTCCACTTTTTTCAACTAATATATTGTCACTGTCCAATAGACTATTGTAAATGTGCAAAATGTCTGTCTCATTGTTAACATTTTGTATAGTGTATACATATATTTTATTTATGAACTTACATTAAATAAACTATATATTTTTATAGCAAAACATATTGTATAGGTTTGTGTCCAGAATTTTATTTAGTTTGGTAATTGTTGAAGTACACTAAATGGACAAAAGCATTGGGATGTCTGACCACTACATCAGCAGGGTGCTTTAAAAACACTGCATTTAAATAAATCAACTTCAATATGGAGTTGGTCCCCCTTTGCAGCTCTAACAGCTTCCACACTTCTTGAAAGGTTTTCCACAAGATGTTGGACTTTCTGTGGGAATTTGTGCCCACTTATTCTGTAGAGCATTTATTAGGTCAGGCACTGAGGCCTGGCTCACGATCTCAGTTCCAGTTCATCCCAAAGGTGTTGGACGGGGTTGAGGTCAGGGCTCTGTGAGGGCCAGTCAAGTTCTTCCACACTGAACTCATCCAACCTTGTCTTTATGGAGCTTGCTTTGCGCACTGGGACACAGCCATACTGGAATAGAAAATGTCCACAAAGTTGGAAGCATGGTGTCCAAACTGTCTTGATGTGCTGAAGCATTAAGGTTACTCTTCACCGCAAGTAAAAAACACGTGTCACAATAATTTTGTCCACATAGAGTAGAACTTTATCAAGGCTGCATAACAGTGCATGAAGCATGGAGAAAAAATTCTTGCAGCCAAGATTTCATTCATACTATCAATCATTGGTGGTGGTTTAAGAGTTTTGTCAACCACATTGATTTTTTGTTTCAGTACACTGATGGTATTTTAAAAATTGATTTTCCTCAGCGTTAAATTGACCGGCCAGTCCTGAGTCACAGATGTGGACTGCCTTTATTTTCCCATTTATTGTAAATGACACATGGGCTAATTCAATGCAAGAGTTATTTCATGTCAGTGGTTGGTGTAATAGTCTCCTTGTCTCTATTTAATCAGATACTGAAGGTGATTTGCATAATAATAGTGTTGAATACTAGATTTTTGCTGTTATGAGGTATGTGTGATATACTAGTTTTTTGTTTATCTCCAGTAGAAAAGTTCTTCCTAAGTGTAGATTGATTGCACAAGTCCATGGATCACTTTTGTGTCTATTGGTTTAGTAAAATGGTAGATACATTCACATTCATTATCATTTTTAAAAATTAACAGATGGTAATTGACTCTTGCCTTTATTATTGGGCTGTTCTTTGGTATGTTAGATTCAGATAGAGACGATCAGAGGTTATCCAATTACCTCAGGAAGGGACCTGCACCATATTTTGCTGTGCAGGACAGCATGAGACATGCACTTTTGTACAAGTGCTCACACTACTTCTCATCTCGTACAAAACTTAAAAAGAAGCGGCGAAAGTAACCAGTCATGTTAATGTTATTGCGTCATCAGCGCATAGGTTACACACAAAACGGTTCAGAAGGAGAAGAGATTTGTATTCTGGTCTTCTCATCTGAATGAGCTCTCAGCTCTTTTTAAATGACCAACCATTTGTACTGTAGACCTGAAGACTAATAATAGGAACTGAGCTCTGTATTTCCAAAGATGAAGCTGGATGAGCCACTGATGAAGTAATGACAAAAGTAATTTGAAGTAATTTTTTTTTTTACCTTGATTGATACTGTAGGGGGCACAATTGAGCAAGGGGAAGGGGAAGTAATGTCCACTTTTTGTCCCCTATATGCTTAAAGAAACTACACTGGAACAACATTTTGCTTAACCACAAATTTTGCTCGCACAAAGTGCTCTGAAACCCAGTTTTAAAAAAGACAAGTGTGTCGCTTCATAGATCCATTACTGCTGTCATGAAAACTATGCTACTTTGAAATTGTATTTCTTGGAGTCAGGCTAAACCAAAAAGGCCATTTTTAACCTGTAAGGTTAAAGCTGAGGTTTCACATTAGGCTGTAGGGTTAATACAGGGTTTTAATTGAGGGTTAGGGTCGTGGGGTTATCACAGAGTAGAATATCGTGTTTAGGGTTAGTCTATAGGGTTAATACAGAGTTATCTCAAAAAGTTAAGAGTTGGATATAGGGTTAATATAGGATTATACCTGAGGGTCAGGGCTGTAGGATAAAACATGCTGGCTAAGAATGGGCTGCAAGGTTAATGTAGGGTTAAAGCTGAGGTATTGGTATTAGGCAGTAGAGTTAATACACGGATTAAATGTTTAGGATTAACCTGTGGAGTTAAATCTCTGACATTTGGTTGTCAAGGCATGTGTCTCTGACCTTTAGGACTGAGTGAATCTCCCTCTACGTAGAAGACCCCTCTGCGCAGAGCCACTTCGTGCAGGATGATGCCGAAGCTGTAGATGTCTCCTTTCTGTGTGCCACATGCAGGGCTGCCCATCCTCAATAGCTCCGGAGCCATCCACAGCTTCCCTACATGAAGTACAGCATCCTTTAAGAAAACACAGTTCTAGGCTACACACAGAGGTCAGACGGGTGACATTATACATAAGAGGGCTCAGTTCTGCTGCTGTAAGCATATTAAAAAATAAAATCCACTCACTGTAGCCTTTTAGACACGTCTACTGCAAATGAAATAAAAACACTTTAAAAATCTTACTATTATCGGATTGATTTCTGAAAATTCCTTTTAGCAGTTGAAGTTAAACTAACCTGAAATCTGGGGTTGCTGCATCATTTCCCGCATGCTAAAGTTAACTTTAACCTTTCAGAACTTCTTTATAGGCTTTATCCGCTCTATATGCCCTGCTATACAGAATCACTGGAATGAGATCATGTGACTCACGTGCGTAGTAGGAGTGAGCGTCCTCAGGGTCGGATTCTGTCCTGAAGCTCGACAACCCATAGTCAGTGATCTTCAGCACAAAGCGGTTATCCACAACACAATTTGAGGACTTCAGGTTGCCATGGGATACAATTAAACTGTTGTGAAGGAAAGCCATACCCTGGAAAGAAAAAAAAGCAGAAATGAGGAAGGATAGAGGGTTAGAAGACACTATGGGTGGTAAGAGAAATTAAGACAGAAGTCAAATCAGTCACTAAATATAAAAATAGTTGTACCAGCTTTCGAAGCTGCTGTTACTGACAAGAATGTATTTGCATATGCATTTGGGATCCTGACCAAAGACAGCAAGCAACCAGTAACTAATAACCAAATTACCCAATGAGTTGTTAACAAAAGAATGAGAAACAGACGAATGAATATAGAAAAAAACAAAAGACATACCTTCACAATGTCATTGATCAGTGAATATTTGAACATCCAATCCAGTGTGATGCTCTCATTCTCCAGAATGTCCTAAACAGACAAACACACATTTCACCAGCAATTGCTATTCCACCTTCTGAACACATTTTGTCCCTAACATGAAGGTGCACTTAGAGTAATCAGGACAAACCTACATTGTAATCCAGACAACTCTTCACAACAATTACAACATCTAAATAGGTTAGTTGTGCAACCCCACCGTCTCAGAACTGTCTTAGAAAGACTTGGCCTTGCTACTCTCACAGTGGTTTCCCATATCCAAAAAAGATTCTGTGCTTTACTTTTTGCTGAATTTACAATATATTCCACCCTTTAGCACATACATTGTTCCGCCATACAGGTGAAGATGAGTTCCAATGGGAAACACTTATGCAGCATATGCATTACGCAACATTCACAGTCATGGTCTAGAATAAGCTTTTGCTTTGAAGAGTTTTCATGGAACACAGATCATGAGTACACTGTGTAATGAAACTGTGTATTCAGATATTTCCATTTCAGTGCAGATACCATGGTTACCACTGAACAGGCTCCTGTGATTAACCGCTTAAAGGGCATGCAGGGGCTGGAGGGTGGGGAGGATATGACTGCAGGTTCAGATTTATTCTAAAGCTGTGGGGTGCAAAGTGAAGACGAGAGGTACCTGCAGGCTCCCTCGAGGGCAGTACTCTGTCACAATGCAGATATTAGGTGGCTCAATGCATGCTCCGATAAAGCGGGACAAATGATCATTCTGCACATCCCTCATCTGAAAACGAGCGGAGAGAGAAAATAATGCACAGACCAAACGAAGTAAATGTACCTGGCAGTTTAAAGCTTAGTTTAGGTAATTATTTGAAATTTAATCACTAAGAAACTATGGCAGGGAAATTTAGTTTTTTATTATTTTGGTAAATTTTATATTCTCTTAAAATATATGATATGATCACATTTTCCACTAATATTATTGTTTGACTGTTTAAAAAATCCTATTAATATATAAATTACCTTATTTCAAATAATTGCAAAACAATTTTAAATCTAGACAATATTCTGCTTTTTATACAGTCAGAACTGTTTTCTAGGAACCTGAGTGTAACTTTATGAAATGAATGGGCCCTCAAAAGTCTCCTCATAAACTCACATGTTTCAGTTCAAACAGCACTTTCCTGGTCAGTTCGATGCGTTTCCTGTTGACATATTTGATGGCCACAATGTTTCCCTGGAGAACAAATAAACATGTTGAGGGTGAGCAGTGGAGTGTGTGTACTTTAGTGTGTTTATGTGTGAGGAGTTTGTACCTTAAAGTAGGCAGTCTTAGCAAACACTTGGAAGTTTCCATCAGTGGTCAGCAGAGAGCCGTAGTTGGAACCTCGCTGTACAGGGGATTGAAGCAGCTTCAGCGATCTTATAAATGTACACAGTTCCCCCTTATCCCAAACACAATCAGCAAAATGTGCTTCTTTAACTTCACAACTTCAGCGCAAGACTAAATATGCAAACTTCAGACACCAAATGTGTCTTGGTGAGAAATGTAGGAATCTGATTTTCACCAGTCTGCTGTTTTGAGGTTTACCAAACAGAAAACCTCTTGCCACTCACCAGAGAAAGGGTGAGTTTGCTGCCTGCACTGCGCAGCACCTTCTCCAGATTACTCATCTGCAGGTCCTCCCAGGAGATCCTCCAGAGCTGAGCAGCCAACTCCTTCTCCAACTTAAGCTTCCTTTTATATGAATGCGAGAGTGTGTGAGAGAAAAGATGAGATTCACAGTGGAAGTCATGAGACAAACAGAAAAAAGTGAGCTTCCCTATGAAGTTGTTTCTGCACAGGACCAACTTCACTCCACTGTCTAGTTCCATATGCTCTCACCTGTATACGAAGACAGTGATGGTGAAGATGATGACGAGGATAAAGAACACTACTATAGAAACCATCTGATGCATTGTGATTGTCCCTAAAAAAGAATGAGAGAGAGAGACCTGTCAAAAAATTGCACACAACTGATTGAATGTAGGGTTTATCATTTGTTTATCATTTAAAAGACTTATGGTAAAGGCTTATGGTTAAATGCTTAAATTAATTTTTAAGACAAAAGTACACAGAAAGGTCTGTGTCTGTACATAAATGCATTTCTATTAGTTTATTTATTTATCTCTCTATTTATTTATTTCTGTAAAAGTCCAATGGAACATGATTCCATGCAACTCCTGATGGAGCTCCTTGAGAATGAGAAGAGGGTGCAAAGCTGCACAGTGGCAAATTGATTTGACTGGACATTAGATTTTTTTGCATGTTCGTGTGATCTCATAGTTCTGATGCATACGCTTGTATTTTAACATTTAAAATACAGTAAAAATAAAGAACATCATTCTATGAGACTATAATACTCACGTGCGATACAGGCAGGATTTTCATTCTTAAAGCCACAGAAAGGCACATCTGAGGGAACGTAGCCACCTGGCCACTGAAAGGCCAAACCAGGCAGAGTCTTCATTTCTTTTAGTGTACCATTGTACACTGCCACTATCTGAACCAACAAATGATAACTATCAGGCAAATCATAGTGCTATCTCTATAGACATTAAGAAAAGAAATTGAGAAATTAATATTTACTGAGCAAGTTTACTGAGCAAACTCACAGTGGTAGCCAATTAAAACAGAGAATATTTACATATATTTATCTTAAAAGCAAAAAAACAGTTGGAAAATGTAATGTTGAAATAAATGTTGACTGGTTTTGGTATATAAACTTGCACATATATACTAGGTGGACATCAGGAGGAAAATAAGAAATGAATAGGACATTCACATCTTTAATTATCAACACATTAATGCTATTACTGAACTATAAGCATTTGGGCATCAGCACTGATCACTGTCCATAGTTTATGATGTCCAAGAAGCCATGCCACATGATCACAATGATCAAAAAGAACAGGGTCTCTTTTAAGTTGGTGGGCCAAATGACTAGTACAATGGCTGACAGGCTTTAATGTGCCTGAGATCACGCAGCTGAGATTACTGAACTCTGGCCAGCATTACTTTAAATCTTCCCACTCTCACGCCCTCTCACTCAATTTCTCTTTCACACACACTTACCAGACTCACTCCTACACACTCGCACCCACACACACACACACACACAGATGTGACAAGAGCTAACTAAATAAACAACTGATAATTAACCTTCTGGCTGGTTGACTTAGCAATCAAATGAGAAAGAGACAACTGGATTGAATACAGCAAGGTAATTATGTCGGATTTGGCAATGACAGTGTTCCAATAAGACAAAGAAATTTGCAGGGACGATCTTAGGCCTGGGTGTCTGAGTCTGCAGTCATGAATGTGTTATAACCAGCCGAGGATCTTAAACAAACCTAGATGTATTACTGTTTCATTCTGTTCCATAAATCAGAATACTAAATTTAAACTAAACCGATGTCCAGGGTACGCCCGAATGTTTCAAGATATAGCCGAGAGTTTTGCATGTATCACTTTCTAAGGGAAAGATTTCTGAAAGAATAACACCTATCCAGAAAGGTCTTGGTACCTGCATGAGTGTGTGTGTATCTGTACATGTCTGAGAATGATCACTATTACCTGAAAGATGCTGGAGTTTATATCTGCCATGTCCCACAGGGCAAAGTCTGTTTCTCTGTCTCCATTCTTGTCTATCTGCACTAGCCCAGTCACACCTGCAGACACAGTCCCCAGAGAAAGAAAGAATTATTAGCTATTAACACTTAACCCACCCGCCCCTCCCACTTCACACACAGAGCTCAGGGCTGACCTTGGGCACAAGCCCACCCTGAACACAGAGAGGATGCTGTTTCAGACGCTTCTGCTCACTGTCATTGATGAAAGGTGCACACTGGCACAAGCAGTTGTACAGATGTCTTTCCGCAATAAGTCTCAGCCGAATTATTATTATTATTATTATTATAATTATTATTATATCTAGGAAAGTATGCACTTCTTTTTGGGGGTCAAAACTAAATTCTCAGGCTTTATTTCTGATAAAATATGAGATTTTATGATAGCAAAAATATATTATAGCAGGTGTTTTTTAAATGTAATTTTCATTTTTGTTATTGACATCATAGTAACTATTAGCAAAATTGCTTTAAATAACATTTACTTAAAATGTACAAAGGATTACATTTTGAACATACTCATGTATTATGTTACATTACATTCATTTGGCAGACATGTTTATCCAATGAGTCTTACAAAAAAAAAAACAAGTTTCAGGGCAGTGTGAGAACCAGGTGCAAAGTGGTGCAAGAGGATAGATCAGGAGAGGAGGTGCCTCTCCTGATCTAGGCTTTTTCCTATTTGTACAAAATATCCAAAACCCTTCAGTTAATTTAGGTTGCGCTCACCACTGGACACAGGTGCAGAACTACACACACGCCATCTAATGGAGCTCCATCTAAAAATGGATGAGTTGTATTGGGGTTTGTGACCCAGAACTAAGCATCCAATCTCAGTATCTGACCTCACTAATGCTCTTGTAGACGAATCCTCTCAGCAGTGTTCCAACATCTAGTGTAGAGCCTTTCCCAGAGGAGTAGAGTGGGGGTGAACTCCCAGATAATACCCTCGATTTCAGAGGTCATACAGAGTATTTACTTACCACTTAAAGAATCTTCATGAAATGTTTTAAAGGTGAGAGTCTACGAAGGCAGTTGAGGGGAGTGAGTTTATAGGTGTGTGTGTGTGTGTGTGTGTGTGTGTGTGTGTGTGTGTGTGTGTGTGTGTGTGTGTGTGTGTGTGTG
>JBBJLR010158302.1:0-14695 GCA_037577145.1 Brachypetersius gabonensis
GGTTGGGGGTTGGGGCCCAATCAAATAGTTATGAAATGTGAGGGGGATTGAATGTTGGTGACGCCCATGTTCTAAATACATTTACATAACAGCAGCTTCGAAAGCGAAGTATCTTGATGTATCTCTCCATGGCCTTTTCTAGAGCTCCTCGTCTTGGTTTGATTAACGTACCTGTGAAAGTGACCATCCTGTCATATGTATACACACCACAGCCTTTAACCCATTCACCAAGTGAAGCAGTGGGCAGCCAGGAGCAGTGTGTGGGGACGTATCTAACTCAGGGTACCTCAGAGGTGCCACTAGCAGTCTTGGGAATCGAACCCACGACTTGCAGGGCAAACACTGTAACCACTAGGGCACCAGCAGCCCCTTTCCCAATGAGACCATTGGACCAGTTTGCGAACTATCATTGTGATATTTACCTGACAATAGCAGAAGCTTAAGATTAAGATTTAGATGATTAGAAATATGCACACAGGTCATGACATCAGATATTGATTGGTCGTATTGATTCATTAATTAATTCAGTATTAAGATGCTACACCAACGTCAGAAGCTGCAATAAATACCACATAACTTTAAGAGAAAGTAAAAACATATTTCATCATTGTGGATGATTTTTTCCCTACATCAGGAAAGCCTGGCCTTATTTGGATCTTACTTACTATAGTCTGCCTGCAGTGGAGTTCACAGTAGTGTTTTTTTTAATTAGTTATTAGTTTATGCTTTTTTGTATTCACTATGGTCTTTAGCCTTTTACATTTACATTTATTCATCGTGTATTGACAATATTGCACAAAGAGACTTAACTTAGTCAATCCTGAATTTGACTTTTAGTGATCTTTCTCTGATTTAAAAATACACTGAGTTCTTTCAGGAGGTCGGAATGCAACAGAAACTCCTTTGTCTGTTAAAAAAGACAACTTTAACAAAGAGGGGTCTCTTTGTTAACCTGTAAGAAACCTTTTTTCTTTTTCTTCTTAGCTAGATTGATTGCAATTTAATGCATTTATGGTTTCTGTCGTGCTCAGTCTCATACCACTCACACCCTTTGTGCTCGCCACTGAGTCAGTCCCTTTGTTAATTGAGCTCCATCTGGACTCCCCAGGACTAGTGGTCAGAATGCCAAGGTCCTCCCGCCTCCGCATCCAGGCTCCCTGTCACTTCCTCCGTTTGAGCCTCGGTCTGGTTAAGCGGGAATCCGCTGAGGCAAACCCTTCACTCACCCCTCCTCGTTTCCACTCTCTCACCATTGATAGATGTCAATTTGCATTTTGGCTCTAGCTACTGGTCCGGAAAAGGCCCTGAAAGGTGCTGGATTTGGGTGGCTTCGTGCTCAAAGCTGAATTTAATCTTTGGCAGGGATACAGGCCTGCACGTCAGCTAAATACCGTAAATGTGAATGTAAATGTAAATGTTAACAATTGTTGGGTATGAAATGTATTTTCTCCATAAGAACGATCGTTATAGAGGGACCTTGTGAGTTACATTTACATTTACGGCATTTGGCTGAGGCTCTTATCCAGAACGACGTACATCAGTGCTTAAGAAGTCCACAAGTTTCTTTATCCAGCTTAAATCCTTGTCAAACATGTTACAGTTCATGTTACAATTCAGTGAAAGCACAACAGTGCCATATAGTATGGCAAATTTAGGACACCACCAGTAGAAGCACATGCAGTGGTGTAGCAGGTGAAGTATGGACATGAACGAATCAGATGGTAGCAAATCAAAGTGGTGCTGTTAATAACCGCTAGAAGCAAAATTACAATTTCTTTCTTTCATTTTGTCTTTCTTTCTTTTAAATGCTATATTACTGCTTTTGTTGATCACCGTCTGAGAGGAGAATTCTGAAGGAGCCTCTCGTTATCACCCCATGCAAGACGCATCGCCTCAAAATGCTAAATCCTTAATAAGACTCTTTTAGGTGCTTTAGTCATTATTTTGTACTGAATCGGATTTGTGCAATATACAACTGAACTGTTTAATCTGACTGAATGTTATTGAATGGTAATCTCATTACCTTATCACCTGCTGCAATTTTATTGCATTTATTTTTATTGCATTAAGGCTAAGCCGCTTTCACAAACCACTCGGCACCGCTGGTACTAAATCTTACACGTCGCAATGTTAGTGTTACACCATTATACTAATGTTGTCATTACGTTACACGATTATTTATTGTCTGCATTTTTATTTTTACGAGTCTGTTGTCTTTTATTCTCTCTTGCTAATGACGAAATATTTTCCATTGGGATGAATGAACTTCTAACTTATGCCGTCTTGTGTTATGTTATGTTGTATTATGTTATCTCATTTTATTTAATCTTATCTTGTGAAACACAGTAGCAGGTCGAAGACGGCGTGTATTATTTTCCTAAGAAAAGAATTGTTTGCAAACCGTAAAAGCGTAAGAAAGATAATTTGCGCAAAATACTCCTGTAACCATGATTTATTTAATACACGAGGAAACCTTTTATTAAACGTGTAGGCATGAAATGTCCCCTCCACTGGTGGTACAGTCCATACACTGAACCCCCTCCTCCTGGAGCTTCGTAGCACATCTCGGTTCTCAGACCAAACTACGACGGTGGGAGCGCAAAACAAGCCGGTGGTCGCGCATCTCACGGCGGGGCGATCCTCAATGAGAGCCGCGGTTCTGCTGCCAGTGTGAGCGCCGAGACCCTGGAAGAACATGGATGGAGTGAGCAGCAACAAGAGCATGTCCTACAGCCGCTGGAGTTATGACAGGTAGGATGCAGAGCTGGTCCTCGCCGCCTCAGAGAACCTGCCCTGCACACAGCAGCTGAGATTTAATCGCTCAGGAGTCAGAACCGGTATGTCCGGAGCAGCTGATCCCTGGCTGTCTGTCAGAGGAGCTGTCGGTCCAAGTTGTGAGCTGGTGGGTCTGAAGTTGGCAGGTCTTTGTGTAGGCTGGGCTGGTGACACATGACCTGTGGCTTCGTTTTTCAAACCTGTCATTTTTGTGTGATGTAATAACAAGGTGATTAAACAGCCTGACCTTTCACTAGGTTTATATTATTGTCAGGATGTTGAAAAAACAAGACTAAATACAAGAAAATGCATTTGCGTGCATGTCATTGGCAATAACCTGTTGGTGGTTACACCCTGTGATTTATGTCTTTCAACAAACTTCCCTGATGGCTTCTGCAGAACGGCACGGGACTCCATTCATTTCTGGAGTTCCTGTTTTTGTTTATTTGTTTGTTTTTTGACACTGATGCCATTTGCCATAATGTAGAGTCTCTGCTCTCTGGTGCTCTATTTAACATCTTGTATGAAGGGACAGCACTGTAGCCTTTAATGTGAGATGCGAAGGTGCTCTTTTAATGCTCTACAAATATTAAATAAAGCTCATCACAACAGGACAAACAGTCCACCTTATTCACGTTGTGTGTGCCGAATACCACAGTAGGTCATGCATTCTGTTTTGAAATGACCATATAGACAAGCGACCAATTTAAGGACAAACCCTGAGTGCATAAATGGTGTTTCAAGGTAGCAGAATACATTTAATACCCCACCATGCTCCTGTGGCATGCACAAGCTTTTTTAATATCATTATGGAGGGGCATCCTTCACAAAGAGCCCTCAACTGTCGGGTGCTTCAAGAGCAATATTGCCTTAAATTGCCCAGTGACGGCTTTTAGATCTATTGGGGGAGAAATAGGGTTGAAAATTCTGCTCTGAAGTGTGATATTGTTGCTAGGGCATTAGTTGGTTCCTCAGGTGAATGAGAATTTCAGTGCAGGGTGTGATTGGACAGTAATTCCACACAGAGAGGGATGTTACAGTAAAGCTGCCATGAATTAACCCTCAAATTTTGACAACAGGGAAAAGATGAGTTGAGTCATTCTTCACCATGTTCTCTGCGATAAGGTTAGTGTATGTATGGTGAAGAGAGCAGTACGGGTCTCTGTCACCCCTATAGTGTGGGGGTCCTGTGGTTCTGTTACACTGCTACCATTGTGGTGCCAGAGAGAAGGTAGTCAGCGCAAAGTGATTTGACCTTTGATCAGACATTTCTGTCCTTTGGAAGGATCTCCTTCAGGATGACGGTCACAGTGACCATGGAATTGATCATATGTGACCTTCACAGTCACCAGGTCCCCCAGTTGAACACCTCTTGGAGAATTTGAAGCGGCACATTAGGCCGCCCTCTCCACTGATGCCTGAACCTCTTTATGAATAGTGATCCATCTCAGTTTGAAGAATCTAATGGTATTGATGTGAACAATAAAGAAGACTGTGAGACCATATTGGGATTGCGATGATATTAAAGGGCCCATATCATCACTTTTTAAATGAAAAAGGTTTGAACGTGTCGCTGGTTTATGATGGATCTCTGTTTGTGCACGTTTGCGAAGTTCCTTAACTTTGGCCCTTCATTCTTGAGAACAAGTCCACCCCCCACCCCCACCCCACCCATACAGTCTATACATGGGACCCAAGCTACACAAACACTCAAATCATAGATCTCCTTGTCATACATGGTTCTAGACGGCAGCCAGCGTGGGCTAGGGCCCCTGTAGAACTGCTTCTGGTCCCTGTTGTTGCCCCTGCACTGAACAGACAATGATTTAAATATTAATTTCTTATCGAGATATGCCCTAGTTCGAAGAACGGAACTAACATTCTGTGTGTTCTAGACGCACTGCTTAAAGCGCCACACACACGTGCTGTTATCTAGAACCTGAAGACCAGCAGCGCGAATTGTAAACTTTGGTTGTAAAAGCTAACAGCTGGAACCTAAATGGACTAACTGCATAGAGGCGAAGGCTTTGTAGACAGTTTCTCAAGGAGTCACACTCGCAGACTCTGTTGTTGTAGTGTTTCAGCCAAGAGCACATGCAAATGTTTTATGGGACTTTGAGGCCACTCACTGTAGGTGAATTTCTTCTTTCTTGTGAGAGGATGACAATGTGAAAAAAGAACTGTAATGAAAAGCTGAAGATAAAATAAAATATATAAAATAAAATACTGACCTGCTTTGCCTTTATATGCGCCCACCCCCCCACAAAAAACCCACACTGGCCCCACCTCGGCTAGAACCGCACCACCTCGGCCTCCCCTGGTAATTTTGGTGTAGAACCGTCACTTCTCCTCATTCATTTATCCACAGCCATTCACCAACACTTTTAATGGTTAAAGATTACATTCATTTTTTATTGGATTACATTAAAACCTCAATTCATTCGAACACCCAGTAACTCACCTGGGGCTGTGATTGGTCGCCTTGTCAGAAACATTGCGATTGGTTATAGGTTTATGTGCATATTGCCGGCTTCTGTGGTGGCAGCACTGCCGCGGCCGATATTGCGATAGCAGTTAGTAAACGTTGTAATGTGCCGCCCTAGTCTTCACTGGGACATGTACTTTCACTGGGTGCCCTCAGGTGAACTGGAGGCACCAATTTCAGAATGTCCATTCCACCCTGGTGGTCTTACCTGCCTCACCACCTTGGCATCAAAGCCGGAGAGCAGTGGTGGAGCTGATTGTTCTGGCTGTGGCTGTGGGTGCCACAGCTGAAGAGTCAAAACTCAGGATGTTGATTGGTATTCTGTGTTCGCTGCGAACCCAGAGGGACTGCAGAGTGAGAGGGGAAGAAGAAGAGAGAGCTCCACTGGTCTGCTGCTTTTCTATGCTACAGTGGAGCAAAGGAGCTTCATCTCTCCCTTTCTCTCTCTCTCTCTCTCTCTCTCTCTCTCTCTCTCTCTCTCTCTCTCTCTCTCACTGCTTTGTTCTCTCTTCTGTACTGAGAACAACACATTTTCCTTGTGGCTGTTGTCATGTGTGTGATGGTGAGAGATCAGGCATGAAGGTAAATGCAGAGTGTTCCTATGGTGAAGGCAACGCTTCAGAAAACAACCAAAGCCCTTTGTCTTCACAGTGGGACGATTATCCGTCACTGAGCACTGCTGTGAAAACCCATAATCCCTGAGCCCATATCATAATGCTTTATGTACCACAGCATCTAAAGTCTGAAACTGCCTTCCTGAGTGACGTTCACTAAATTAATACATAATAAATGCATCTACACATAATAAAAAGTGATGTAAGTACAGTAAACCGAAAGCAAGTTCTTGTTGTGTTTTGGTAAAAAAAATGCCTAAAAAAGCCTATTTTTATAGTGTAAACCCTAAATATGCCCCTAAATCTGCTCCCAGAACACTTTGATGTCATTTTAAACTCAAAATGTAATGGTAAACTTGTGTTCGAATTTAAATTCCCCCGTCGAGATACGCAACTCGGAAGGTTGCGGGAAAAAAGTATTGGGACATTGTGGCAAGGTGAATGGGTCCCCTTGTGTGAAAACATCCAAATAAAATACATTGATTGCCACAAAATAGAAAAAAGGCGGAGGATATTCACAGTTCCGTGTAATTTCTACGTAAAACTATGAGTTCGGTTCTCAAAAAGACTCCTGATCCACGTAAAACTGGGGGATTACTGTACAGTGAACCAAAAAAGGCAGAGCTGAGTGATAAAACAATGACAATGATTATCGCAGTATCATTTTCCTTAAAATTTTTAAGGAAACTCTTTCCAGCTGTACAGTTCAAATGTTTTGCTGACTAGGGTATAGCAGTTTCTCTAACTTTTTTTTTGGTTGATTAAGAAAAAAGGGAAATATTTGTGAGTTTTATTACAACTTGGAACAATAATTACTCTGAAAACGTGGTAGAGGACCCTGAACGCTTCAGCCGCATTGACAATGTTCTTGGCGTTGTTCGTTTGCAATTATTCATCCATCCATCCATCCATCCATTCATACATTCATTCATTCATTCATTCATTCTTTCATTCATTCATTCATTCATTCAATCAATCATTCATTCATTCATTCATTCATCCATCCATCCATCCATTCATTCATTCATGTGTTTTCTGTAACCGCTTAATACAATGGTCACGAGTGCCCAGAGCCTATCCTGGGGTCTACAGGCGCGAGGCAGGGACTCAGCCTGGGCGGTGCTCCAGCCCACCCAGGTGCAGTTACCCAATAGGTAATGCCCAGTCAGCTTGGTACGTATTTGAAGTGAAAAACCTGAAAAAAGAGGCTAAAAGAAGCCTTAAATAATGTACTGTGCCACAGCTGTAAAACATTCACTCACTTCACTGATCTTTTTATTGCAATTTTAAAACAATGTATAGAAATAAAGCTCTACTAGGGCCAGGCGATCACGAATAAAATGTTTAATATTCGTATCAGTAATGATCATGACAAGTAGCAAATCATTATTTCTTGTAAGTTTTCTTTTAAGTTTTTAATAAAATTATTATTAGTGTGATCGCATTTTCTTCATAAAGTCATATTTTTAAACTATTGTTATTATTATTATTCTTTCTGGAGCTGAATTTGTTGCCTCTTCTCATATTTTGCAATATGATCATGGGTTCAATGTCAAAATATCTGTTAATATCCCCTGCTGTAGGCGTGTACTTAAGTTTTGATTGGTTGATCAGCGGTCGAGTATTGACCTCACGGATAAAGCGGACACATCGCAACAATAAGCAAAGAAATGCTAATGTGAATGAACAAACACAGAGCAAAACACACAGCAGACTCATAAACAGACTTAAAGACTTGGTCAGTTAAATAAAAAAAGCTTCCCAGGCTGTTGTGCATTAAATAAAAATAAATGTGAATGCGTCAGCCGTCCTTAAACATAAATGACTTGGTAAGAGGCAGCAAATTCATGCCCAGTAGTGCAGCGGTAGTGTGCTGGCCTCTGAATCGGAGGATCTCAAGAACAAGATCACAAGTACAAGATCGGAAATACACAGTGTGAGCAAACACAAAGCCTTTGTGCCCATAAAGCCAAAGTTGGGTTTTCTCAAAATACTGATTTTATAGCAACCATGCAGTCCCACGCTGCCCCAACCTGCTACCACAGTTTACGCTCTAACACAAACACAGCAGGCTGTATATCTGGTACATTTTACACATGGAACTTATTTAACTGTCCTCCAACTGAGTGTATTGCTCCAATCACGCAGGACTTCAGTAAAGTTACTCTAGTTTGATGGATAACAATCAAGACATTTAAGCTTAACTGTGGAGGATGGAATTGAGTCGTACAATCCAAACACACATTTTGCCATAAATATTTAACAAAACTTCCTCAGGCAACAGGCAACACTTCAAATATGCAGCACATATCACAAGACATCATAAGACACTTCAGCAACAGGTAAAAAAAAGGCAGAGTTTTCACGGTGAAAAACTGCTGAGGGATATTAACCGATGTTTTGACATTGGACCCATGATCAAGTTGCAAAAGCTGTAAGAGGAGAAGAGGCACCAAATTCAGCTCTAAAAAGAATAATAATAATAACGATAGTTTAAAAACGTGACTTTATGAAGAAAATGCGATCACATACTTGTCATGATCATTACTGATACGAATATTAAATATTTTATTCATGATCGCCTGGCCCTAGTAGAGCTTTCCATTCATTATTTTAAAAATGCAATAAAAAGTGCAGTGAGTGAATTTTTACAGCTGTGGCTCAGTATATTCCTGTCCAATTATTTGGGCCCTCTGGTTTCTTACAGAGTGTAGCTCAGATGTCTACTTGGAATCGAAAGTATGAACATTGGTGGTGGTTTTCTTCTATAGACTCTTGGTAATTCGCAGACAGGCCCGGCAGGTCAGTAGCATGTCTACTGAATGTGCACATCGGGAGCAAAGGTGTTTACCAGAGATACCATTAAAACACTGAGCCTTCATAAGACCTTCATATTTCTGCTGAATGCGATGCAAATTATTCAGATAAATGTCAAGCGATCTCATTAGTGCTCTGGTAGGGATGCTGAAAAAGCCTCATAGTTACACAACCCCCTTCAGACCTGCCCCACCGGCTCCATTAGTGGGCCTTTTTTGGCCAAGAGCAATCAATTGAGGTGACGGTTAAGCCAGTATGGTTCTCTTACAATAAAGGAACTTCTGTGTCTGGTGATAGCTCTGAGAAGAGCAAGACATAAAGACAAATAAATGTGCAGGAGCAAAAAAAAAAAAAAAGAAATAAACAATGTGAGAAATACTTCAAAGGCTTCCATTGTTAGGAGCTCATTTGGCGGATTTCCAGTAGACCTGGCTGCTAAATAGACTACAGGTTCACAAAAGGTGGCAAACAGACTACATGGGATTCTCCATAAGATGCACAGATCAAAGTAATCGATGCGTTTTCTAAGTGCCTGGCAACCATCCAATGACGCATATAGTCAGACCTGGGCGTTTGTGGGGTTAATGCCTTTTGGGGTCAGATGAGGACAGAACCTGCGTCACAGGTATGAACACGGAGGTCTTCAATGAGCTTGGGAACAATGAGCACAATCATTCATCTCCATTAAGAATTTATAGTCCATCTGGAAAGAAAATGACCTGCAGTATTTCAGCGTTACTGTAGAAATGTTTGTTTAGGTAATCTGTATTAATACCACACAACATATTGCATGTTAACTGTCACTATAGCACTGGCCCTCATGGTGCTGTAATTGCTACAGCGTTGCAATACAAAAATGAGCCTTTAACCAGTTTATTGTACCCTCTACACATTCTGACCAATCACAGGAGTGGTCTGGGAGTGTATTGATGTACTGATTTAATTACGTCACATTCAGCTCAGTATTGATTCAAATTCTCATTTAAAAGTAGAAAAGAGGTTCTTTGGTTTGTGCAGTGGAGAACACCATCGTACCTTTCCGAGTAGGAATCACAGTTAAGAGTCGATGTTTTCCTATGTTTCCGTTTTACAAGCTATAATCGAACGCAGCATTTTTCTGTCTGTGTAAAAAATAATAACAACAATGGTCAAAACAATGCAGACCAGTCTGGAACCACCTCACATCAAGGTTTCAATAATGTGTGTTTTGATACATTTGTTGGTGCAAAATGCAGTGTATTGTAAAAATGATGGTATATTTTTTCTATATCACCCACCTTTGATAAGCTGAAGGCTGATTCATTCAGTTCATTAAATCCACCAACCTTTGTGCAGTAAGGCAAAATTAATCTCCTGTGGAACGTCTCGTGGTGTATTTAAGATATTGCTACATATATAACAGTCGCCTTCTTTTTAACTAAATGAGAGGACATTTATGACACATGTGGCTGGTCCCCAGGAAGAGCACTGACCTGTGCATGTATTAGACGTGCTCCTTAGCTTTGGCCCCTCACCCCTAAGACCATGTCAACCCACAGCTGAATCATTTGGTACCTGTTACTGTGGTAACGATGCCGAGATGCTGATCGAAAGTGAACCTCCTCCACTCTGCTCCACTCCACTCAGCATGCAGTGCTCAAGATGTTTTGGGCCTTCAAGTCCTGTTGAGAAAGATCAGAGAGAACGCTGAGAGAAAGAGCCATAAACGGTGAGCCTGTAGGAGATCTCACAGTGCATCTTGGAGTTTCAGAGGGATTTCACTCTCTGTATGTCTTACCATTAGATACACATGGCTAATAACAAGAGCATCTGTACAGTAAGGACTCAGATTTCCAAAATTAACTCAGATTTCCAACTCCTTCAGAACACAAGAGTGCCAATTGAGATGCTTCTACGGATGGAAAGGGGATCTTCTCTGTTGATTCTGTCTTAGGAAAGGCAGTTCAGATTCAAATCTTCATCTTTCCAAATAGCAAGTCTTGAAGCATCTTCAAAAGGCTTTACTGTAAACTCCATGTCTTCCACTGTGGAATATCTGAGCAAAAGTCTTTTCCCCTAAGGATAAGTGGGACGGGCAGAAGAGACTGCTGTGCCGCTCTAATTAGCATCCCAGCTATACAGAGCCTCTTCGTGGACTGGCACGTGTGAAAAGAGAATTTTATAGCTGAGAAGTAGAAAGGGCTGAGTGAATGTGAAATGTAGGTTAGCTAGACACTTCCTTGACACTTTTGACACACTGTCCCTCTCTCTCCATACAGATCTCAGGGCCCTGACATACCAAGCGTAGACATAAGAAAATTAAGTACGTGAATTAGTTTTGCGTGAACAGGATATACAGTAATCCCCCGGGGTTACGTTCCAAGAGCACCAGCGTATAGTGAAAAACCACATTGTTGTGTTTTGGTAAAATAAATGCCTAAAAATTCCTATTCTTATAGTGTAAACCCTAAATATGCCCCCAAATATGCTTCCAGAACACTTTGATGTCATTTTAAACTTCATACATTACCCTTAAAGAAAATTTCAAAAGGGCTGGATCTGGCCCGCGGGCCTTTAGTTGAATAGACCTGTCCTAAATCAGACGCTGCCTTGACTTTGTGCCCAGATTGTTTGTGTGGCATGACCTGGTGAGGTCCTTTGAGACCTGAACACTGAGGTACTGAAAGGTGCTCAAAATCTCTACTGGGTCTCTCTGTGGGAGATAGAAAAAGAGCACTGCTGTTTCCTGTAGTACACTACCATTTCCTTGCTGATGTTCCAGTTAGCCTGACCAGATTTGCCAGCTCCTTCAGGTATGCCGACTTATCATTGCTGGAGAAAAATCAGAGCACTACTGTGTCGTCAGCCAACGTCCCAACATGTTTGGAGCTTTGAGTCACCACTCAGTCAGACATGTAGAGTGTCTGCAGCAGGGGACTCAGCAAGCAACCTTGTGGAGCTCTGTTATTGAGGGTAATAGTTCAGGACACACAGCGAGCCCCAGAGAGCTCTGTGTTTTCTTCCAGGTCCCTCAGCCTAGTGAACAGTCTGTGTGGATCTATGGGATTGAAAGCTAAGCTGTAGTAGATCCCGTTTTTACTGTCAGGACATGCAGGTAGACAAACAGAGCTATGGATGGAGGAACAGAGGTGGTCCTCAGGGGGTTCTCCACTGACTGGTTCCAGCTCAGTTCTGTTCAGTTCGGTTCTACTCTGTTCAGTTTGGTTTCGGACCTACAGTTTTCCACTACAACTGGTTGCTATAGCGACTTAACATTCTGAGCAGCAGCCCGAGCGGAGTGCTCTAAGCTGAGGTAAACAACCCGGCATCATTACAATCGTCAGCATGGATTAAATCAGAGGGATTTTATTTCTTATCCTTGGTTTGTGGCTGTTTGCCACAAAACAGAGACAAGTGTCTTACCAGACAAGGCTAATGCTAATGTTCAGTCAACAACACTGGCATAACCATAGCGACCACCAGTAACCTCCAATATGTACACGTCATCATTTAGTATCGGTTCAGCATGCTTGGAACCTCGGGCAAGGTGGTACCAAGAATGGCACTGGGTACCAGATTTTAGTGATAGAAATGCAAAAAAAGTGAGTAGAGTTGAACTGAACCGAGCCGGTACCATTTCGTGGAAAACCCCAATTTGACAAGTCTTTCAAATACCTTCATGACTAAAGATATATGAAAATAATTGGAATTGGCAATCAGGCTGGAGGGCTTGTTGTGTTTCTGTACTGAGGCAATGGTGGCTCTTTTAATGTATGAATGCACCATGGACTGTGCCAGAGACTCGTTTAATATAAAGGTAAAGACATCAGTCCGTTGGACAGTGCAGCTCCTCGGGACACTGAGGATGTCATCCGGTCCTGATGCTCACCCTCCTTGGAGTCCTGCACATGTCGCATACCGTCCCAGAGATATACCGTCATGTGGTAAATCTGAGTATTATTGGGGAACCCATCAGTCTTCGCACAGTCATTAAAATATTTTACAATATTTTAATGTTTAAGGTTTAAAACTGAAAATTGAGTATATTGACTGAGACAGATTTTCTGTGGCAAAAAAACAAAGCAGCCCGAATCAAGTCATGGTAGAACTCAAGCCTCATTTGAATTTAAATTGGATATCTGGACGTGCATAACTCACTGTCAAGTACATTCCAAATCAACTGGCAAGTGACACAAGTCAAGTTGGCCAATCAGAAGTCTGGAAAAAAAATGGTGTTAGCAGTTTCTGTAAGCTAACAAGGGTTTCATCTTGATTTTAACTGGATCCACATGCTAGTCGGCTCTACCAATATATTTAGATCAGGAGAAATCATGGCAAGCTGATAAGAAATGAAGCTGTTCGATCACAGACCGCCTGTGTTACTAAAAATGGGCACCTTTGAAAAGGGGTTTCCGAAAGGTCAATTTTCAGTGAGCTAAAACGCTGTTTGCATGTGGACTGAATGCATAGTAAAAGCTATGTTTTGAAAAATATCCATGTTCACGTGGACAGAGTCTTGGTAGCAGCATCTGTATGAACTGTTTTTGCACTCAGAGGGTATCAGCAATGTCTGCTCCTTCTATCTAGGCAGGAAATATGAGAGACATTTGAAGGTGACTGAACACAAGTGCACCTACTCGCTTGCTCTCATGTGTCCGTGACTCAGAATGTATCCCCTCCATGCCACTCATGCCTCCATTCCCACTGTATTTAAAATGCGCTCAGGGTTATCATACCTGAAATATTCACAATAATTATTTTTGCTCAGTGAATGTGGCCTATTTTTAAACACAAATCGAGTCTCTTAACATTTAGAGCAAACTTGTTCTCCCCGGTTCTGACCTTGCTATTCATTTCTTTCACAACACATGGATTCATTCACCACTTGATCCCTATGCCAGGATATTTGGTTTATACCAGGAATTTAGTTTCCATCCTACAAGCTTCTTATTTAGTCAATTCAAGACTCTGCACATTTTAGGCCTTTTCTAAAACATTTTTATGTTTTTTGTGGAATGCATTCTTGCTGAGCCTCATCCACATGGACGTTCTAATCTTCAATAAACGAACGTGCTTTGTTGTGTTTTTGTAGCAGTGCTTGATTGGCTTCAGTGGGGCATTATGATAGCACTCAGCCAAATTTGTGGTTTTGTGTATTTACCTGTGGGGGCAGTAATTATTCTGTCCAAAGTGTTTACATGTGGGTGGTTTTTGTGGATAGTTCTGCACTGAAACATGGATCCAGCTGTAGTGAACATTATTGTCAACATTATAAGGCATGAAAGAAGAGCTCAGGTGCTGCTGGATTAACAGCATTAACTGTAGGAGCCAGAGGTTCAGTGCAAGACCATATGTGAGGCTTTTAAGGGCGAGAGAAGAAAGATAAGTGCCATGGTAAAATGAGTGGGAAGGTGTGGTGTGAAGAGGAAGGTGGAGGTGTTTAGAACGTGGATCTCCTCCGATGAGCAGAAAAGTGATGGGCGTTCAGTCCGCGTTCATTCAGACGTGCATTTGGACGAGGCCTCAGTGCGAAATGTAACCCATAACTCCTCACAAGGCATTAAACTGTGGCACAAAGACACTTCGGCATCACATGCTGGGATTATTTAGAAGGTTAGAACCATTTTCATGTATTCATTCTTTATTTATTAATAACTTAACTCATTTTAACTGATCTACTTTATTATCTATTGATGGCACCCAAGTGTGGATTAAGCAGTTGCAGAACAGGAGTGTGCGAGTGAGCAATCTTGATAGCGATCTGCACTCTTTCTGAGAAAGTAGAAGTAAAACAGTCTCAGGCTACATTGGATTACTTGCAATTTTCTGTTTTTCACGCTGAGAATTTGTGAGGGAATTTTGAGATGCTGCTAAGGTCTTTTTTGTGGTCTTTACGGACCCTGCAGAAGCAGAAGATACATAACTCAGGTCAGCAGGTCAAAAACTGTATCAGTTTCTGTGGGTTCTGTGGTGTTTTTCATGCTGATCTCAGATCTGTGTGTAGTGTTTCCTGCAGGTACAGTGT
>JBBJLR010158321.1:0-14694 GCA_037577145.1 Brachypetersius gabonensis
GGACTAGGAACCAACCACCAAGAGAAAAATAACCAGCAACGGTTCAATACCAAGTTAGTTGTCCTAAGACCCGCAATTGTTTAGTCACCACAACTCTCTTTCAAACACACAGTTAACACCACCGACTTCAAGTTCAAACACAAGCTTCCACAAATCCACACTCTCTGACACTAACTTCAAACACATGCTCCCCAAACACGCATTGAGGCACTGGCGCTGACGTGTCTTAAAGCGGCAGGAGGAAGTAAGGGCGGGGCATCGTGGGCACATGCTCCAATCAGAGTCCAGTATCAGGATCCAGGCACTCAGGACTGATGAGCTTGTAACGACAGCACCTGCATCGAGTTCCAGAGGATACTGGGACATAACACTACTCAAGCAATAGCTCGACTCATTCGCTGTGCTAAGAGAGATAAAACAACAGGCCATAGTACAGTTCAAGAAAGACAAAACGCACAATGTGTCATCCTAAAGGATATACAAGCCATTGAATATGCAGAGGAGATAAAGCTGCTTAAGAGTGGAAGGCCACTTCCCCTCAAAAGCAAACTGTTTCAAATGGACACTTTTCTTGATAGCGAAACCTGAGAGTGTCTGAGTCAATGTGCCAGTGAATGCCTAGTGCCCTTTCAAGTTTGGAGCCATTAAACACTAGGTCAAATGCTTGCTGTGGTGAGGCACGTTCAGACTCTGGAATGCTTTCTAACACTGTTTTGTCATTGCTTACAAACTTGTGTAGCCTGAGGCCACCTGAGTGTCTCAGCTTCTTGTGCGAGCTGAATGGCTTCCTTACTACTTGCAGTGCTCGTCGCACCATCATCCACATAGAAATCTTTCATTATGAATTGAGATGCGAGAGGATACTGTAACTTGTTTTCTTTAGCAAGATGCTTAAGTCCATAATTTGCACACCCTGGCGAGGATGTGGCTCCGAAGAGGTGTACCTTCATTCGGAACTCGAGGGGTTCAGTGTTCAATGCTCCATTTTTCCACCATAAAAATCGCAAATAGTCTCTATCTGCGTCAAACACATGAAACTGGTGGAACATTTTTTCAATGTCACATAATAATGCAACTTGAAATCTTCTGAACCTTATGAGGACACCGTTCAGATTATTCAGTAAATCTTGGCCTGACAGCAAATGATCATTAAGACTGTTACCTCTGTATTTTGCTGAGGCATCAAAGACTACTCTGAGGTTGTCTGGTTTCTGGGGATGATATATCCCGTGGTGGGGAATGTACCACCTTTCTCCTTCCTTTGCTTCATTGTGCACTTCCTCTGCATCACCCCTTTCTATTATTTCACTCATGAACCTTACATACTGTTCCTTGTACCTTTCATCTTTCAACAGTTTGAATTTGAGGCTTTGAAGTCGCACAATAGCCATTTGTTTATTGTCCGATAAGAAGGGTCTCTCCTTAAATGGAAGTGGCATTTCGTAATGTCCTTCTCTGTTTTTGTGAATTCCTTCCTTTAAAATGTTCAAGAAGAGAATGTCATCTTGTGACACTGACCTGTTGTCCTTGTTATCATCCTTAAAGTCAGACTCAAGAACTTTGATTGCGTCAGCTGGAGTGACCAAAGGAAGTTCTTTAACTGCAACTCTGTGACACACAGTAGACAGGTTAAGAGAGTCAACATGTAACGATGTAGGGCCTACAATACTCCAACCTAATGCTGTGCGCACTGCATAGGGTTCGTTCTCTCCTCCTAAGATTACCTGCCTTGGAGCTAATGCCTTGGAGCAACTGTAGCCAATTAAAAGGCCGACTTCACATTCTAACTGCGAAGGAATCTCATTCACCATTTCCTTGAGATGATTCCATTGCCTTGCCGTTTCACAGGTAGGAATGTGTGAGCGGTTAACTGGTATACAGTCTTTGGTGTAAGCAGGAGGGAGTTCTATCACCTCTGAGGAGTTGTAACCTCTCACCTTGAGACCTGAGACCCGTTCGCTTGGCACAATGACATCCTTACCAAGCAGTGTAGTGAGCCTTAACCGTATTGGAATGGACTCTGCTTGTAGATTATTTGACACATCTTGGTCAATAAACACTGTCACTTTGCGTGTCCAAGAGAGCATAGACAAGCCTTTCAGTATTTGGATGTTGCTTTGACGAAACCCATACTGGAACAATCATGGCAGTACTTACTCCTTGATCAGTGTTTTCTGTATTTAGAGACAGAATGGTTGCTGCCTGTTCTGTGTTGGTCAGAATTTGTGGCTGGTTGTTAGCCAATTTACCATTGTCATAGGTGAAGTCGTGCAGACAAGTGGGATGTTTTCTCCTACACACTTCACAGACAAGTCTGTAAAGACAGTTGTTTGCGCTGTGTCCGGATTTGAGACAGCCATAGCAAAGTTTCTTCTCTTTTATATATTTCCTTCGTTCTTCGAGTGTTTTGCTCTTAAACTGTATGCAACTGTGAAGTTTGTGTCCGTTCCTTTGACAAAGCATGCACAGTGTCTTTACATTTAGGCCTTGTCTCGTGGATTCAATCTCAGTTGTTGCCTGCATACGGAGAACACTAGAGATAGGCCTTTTTCCCTTTTGGTAACCTTTCACAGTGGCTGTGGTGCAGTTCGCAGAGTGGAGAGCTTGAAATGACGTGATGGGGTTACACACGATTTCCGCTTCAGAAGACATGAACTCAGCAAAATCCTTCAAACTTGGAAACTTCCCATTTTCCTTTACAAATCGAGTAGCTTGACGATTCCATTGTGCAATTGCCCAACTTGGTAACTTTTGAACAAGTTTTTGGTTCTCTTCGCAATCATTGAGAATGTTCAAGCCTTCAATGTGAGGCATGGCCTCATAACATGTTTGAATGAAATCAGCGAATGCCCTGAAACCTGAGGAGTCGTTTGTTTGGATCTTTGGCCATGATGTCAGCCTTTCTCTGAACGCTTTCTGTACAACGAACGGATGTCCATACCTGTGGTTGAGGCGTTCCCATGCATCCTTGTATGCTTCACCATCGTTTCTATAGAAGATACAAGTGTTTGTCGAGCTGGACCTCCTACATACTTTTTCAAGTAATGCAGTTTGTCAATGGGAGAAATGTTTTTTTTTATCAATGAGTGCAATAAATGAAGCTTTCCATTCAATGAATTGCATTGGGTCCCCTGTGAACATTGAAGGTTCTGGCATTGGCAATCTGTTCATTGCAACACTATCCTGTACTGCTTGCACTAAGTAGAGGACGTCTGTTTGTGGAAGTGAGGTAGGCACTACATCATGGTTAGGTGCCTTAATGAGATCTGAGACTGTAGGGGCTTTCTGATCAGTTCTTCCAAGTTCGACATCAAGAGCATCGATCTCACTCTTAATCTCCTGATCATAAGTCATTAGTCTAGCTCGTGCAGCCTTTACCTCCTTCTCAGCCTTCAGTTTCTCTAACTCACGTTTTTGGGAGTCAAGTTCCTTTCTTTGCCTTTCTTCCAAAAGTTGAATCCTTTCCCTTTGTTTTTCTTCCTCTAATGACACCTCATACTCTACTTCTTTGGCTGCTAACTCTGCTGCAGCTTCTGCTCTCTTAACAGCTACAACTGACATTACAGAGTATGACTTACCATCAGAAGAGTGTTTACTTGAGTGAGTGACAGAGGAACTGTAAATGGATCGAGCATAGTCTGGTTCACGAAGCTCACGGAGACGTATCTTCACTTTGTCCCTATCATAGTCATCTATGCCTGCGAGTCTTTCGTGTGCAACCTTAGTAATGTCTTTGGTGACTGCTTCACATGCGTCTACGAGTCGCCTTGTGTCACTCGAAGGAGTGATGTTTTCTCTGATTTCCACATACAGCTTTAGAACACAATCTAAAGTGATGATGCCTCTACACTAGCTAGTGCGGCTGTTGCCTATATTAAAGTGACAAATGCAAAAGGCCACAGCGAACTTGGATTTGTGTTTGGCAAGGCCAAACTTGCACCACAGCCGGATGTAACTATTCCCAGACTTGAACTCTGTGCAGCTGTTCTAGCTGTAGAGATTGCAGACATCCTTTTAGCTGAGATGGACGCCCGGTTCCAATCTGTGAGATTCTTCACAGATAGTAAAGTTGTTCTTGGTTACAGCCATAATGAATCCAGGAGGTTCTATACTGTAAGTAATCATGTGCAGAAGATCAGGAAGTTATCCTTACCAGAACAATGTAAATGCGCTCCCACAGACGTAAACCCGGCAGACATTGCTACAAGATCTGTTCATGCAAGCACCTTGATGTCTAGCATGTGGCTAAAGGGTCCAGAATTCCTATTAAAATTAAGATAAACAAGGATCCTTCTGTCTAGTTAACCCTGAGTCTGACCCTGAGATTCGTCCAACAGTAACATCTTACACTACTCAAGTGGAAGAGTCTTTTCTGGACCCAAGACATTTCGAGTCATTCTCCTCCTGGAGAAAACTTGAGAACAATATCAAGGCTAATTCACATAGCTAGCTCCTTCAAGCGCAACAGCAAGAGCAATTGTCAAGGCTGGCACATATGCAAAGATCTTTGCCCAGAAGACCTTGATAAGGCTAAAATGATCATCATACGTGCTATTCAATTCAAAGCATTCGCTGAGGTCATTGCATGTGTTTGGGCAGGGAATGGGATTCCAAAGTAGAGCCAGCTTCTAAGGTTGTCCCCTTATCTGGATGATGCTGGTTGCCTCAGATTAGGAGGTCGTTTGTCACAACTTAATCTGGAAATCATCAAGGACGGCACTTTACTGAGGGTACAGTAAGGTCAGCTGGTCTATGCGTCATTGGCGGAAAGCAGTGTGTCAGCACTGGGATTCACAGTTGTGTATCCTGCCGCAAGCTCAGATGGAGAACAGAGACACAGAAGATGGCTGACTTACCTGCGGATCGTCTAAGCACTGACCCTCCATTTTCTTATATTGGGGTCGATGTGTTTGGGTCTTGGACAGTCACTTTTCTTCGAACACTGCGAGGCTATGCTACCTGTAAGCGATGGGCAGTCAGTTTCAGCTGTATGAGTACTCGAGCCATACACATTGAAGTGATTGAGTCAATGGAGGCTTTGAGTTTTATTAACTTGTTGCGGCAATTGCTCTCCATTCGTGGCCCGGTAAAACAGTTGAGGTCTGACTGTGGAACCAACTTCCTGGGCGCATGCACAGAACTTGGCATTGACTCTAGACAGTCTGACAATCAGATGATACGGGAGTTCTTAAGTGACAATGGATGTATATGGGTTTTCAACCCACCACATGCTTCTCATATGGGCAGCTGGGAACGCATGATTGGGGTGACAAGGCGTATACTTGACTCAATGCTCATGGGTATTACACACCAGAAATTGACCCATGAAGTGTTAACGACCTTTTTAGCAGAGATAACAGCCATAGTCAATTCCTGACCCCTCATCCCAGTATCCACGGATCCAAGCTCATCTTAACACCTGCAACCCTTCTCACCCAGAAAGTTGGAGTGCCACCAATACCTCCAGGTACCTTCAATGAGAATGACCTGTTTAAACACCGGTGGAAGCAGGTGCAATATCTTTCCAATGTTTTCTGGCATCGGTGGAAAAACCAGTACCTTTCTACTCTTCAAGAGCGCAGGAAATGGCATTTGTCAAGACCTAATCTGCAAGAAGGGGACATTGTGTTGTTGAAAGACAGTCAAGTCAAGAGAAACCAGTGGCCCATGGGTATGGTGGTAAAAACTTTGTGATGGAAAAGTAAGGAAAATAGAAGTTAAGGTAGCATCTGGGGGAGAGTGTAAGTCTTTCTTGAGACCTATAACAGAAATCGTACTCCTTCTTCCAAACACTAACGACAAAGACAGTGAAGGAAAAAAGCTTGAAAGACGTCAGGCGGGGAGTGTGCTGGCAGAGAATAACTCCCTACAGCAGGGGGTGCTGCTGTTCCTTTTGTATGCATAATTTGTGTCATAGAAGAAAAGGAACTGCATGCCACATGGTTAGTTTGGCCATTAGAGATCGAAGTTACATCTTTCTAGACTTTCTAGCTTTTCTCTTTTTTGTCTTTTCACTAGTTTTACTCTGTAGACATCTGAAGGGAATGTCACATTAAAAAGGGGACATTACACCTGTCATTTGTCTACGAGTTTATCTGTCTTCTTAACTGTGGTCAGTCAAGCAGTGAGAGCAGAACAACATCTTTCTTTGCAGCCAAGAATGCTTTCCACTCCTTTTGCATCTAAAATAACCTCCAGAAACAAGCTATTAACTGGAGCCTATACACATTACATCTCTCATAATGAGATGTAGTGTGTCTAGGCTCCAGTTAATACTTGTTTCTGTGTTTTACAGTCAATAAGAAAAACCTGCAGAGGAGTTGTCATTGGCCAACAGTAGATGCAGGCTGATTATGGAGGGGTAGAGGGAGGCATCCAGTCGGACCCAGGTGGCAGGAATGTTTATGTGCAGGGAAATATCACAATCACTTTTTTACAGTGTGTACATTTGTGCAGCCATTTCCTGTGTTGTGTTCAGTGGAGGAGGAGAATATTGAGCTGCTCCACCTGCAATACCTCCTGTAATCCTGAGGTACAGTTGAGTGTTTGCCTGATGTGGACGATGCTGATGTGACATGACAAATGTACTCTTTTGATTTTCAGTAGGATGTGGGTGATTAAACACTACTGATTCTCCTTATTTGTCTGTGTAGGCTGGAGCAGATGATGTGCGCCACCTGTACAAGTGCATGTTTAAGCTTGACTGTAAAAAAAACTAAATTTGAACTAAAAAAAAATAAAGCTTGAAATTGAGAAACTCGAGCATGAAAAGAAGTTATTGCCATACGTTCACTAGTCTTTCGCCAATATGTGTGTGCATTACAGAAATTTCACTTTCCTTTTATAGGAATGGGAGCAAATAAACAAAGACACGACAAAGTCTGTTTTTATTAAGTGATAAACTACTGTGTGATGGCCTCTCTCACAGCAACCCTGTGGGGTGGTCGAGGGTCAAAGGGTCAACAATATTGGGGGGGGGGGCATAAGCATCAGGACTGGGGTCTCTCTCTGGTCGTATAAGGATTTACAGTTATGTGCTCGTTTTGCTATTGAGATAAGATAACTCTGTCACAAGGATTGCGCGGTAGTAAATAAGTATTGCACGTTATTAAAAGTTTTGGCATTTCACAGTGAATTTATCCCCAGAAGTATTGCATGATAGTAAAAATGGAAAGTGTTGTGTTTCACAGTGATTGATCCCCAGAGTATTGCACGGTAGTAAAAAAATATTGCACAATTGAATCATTTATTAATGCAACATCCCTGGTTTATGTGCTGTTTCTCAGTCTGTTTGTTTTGGCTTTTCCTGTAACAGTTGATGTGTGGGGTGGGATGTAGGATGCTGCATGCTTTCCTGTGGCAGCGGGAACTGTACAGCTCCTCCAGAAAGTGAAGAGCACAGCCTATGATCCTCTGTGCTGTGTTGATGACTCTCTGGAATTATGTTTTTTTCCTGAGATGTGCAGCTGGCAAACTACACTGGGATGCTGTATGTCAGTACACTTTCAATGGAGCACCTGTAGAAGGACACTAGCAGCTCCTTGACCAAGGCGTTTTTCTTCAGAACCCTCAGGTAGTGGGACATGCAGTTGTTTCTTATACATATATTTTTGTTGACACCACTGTAGTTAAAGCTGTGTGCAACAACATGCAATACTGCAGAAGTTTAAATATTAAACAAATACTATGTTTATTGAACAATAAGTATCCATTTGGAACATGTTTTGGACTATAATGTTTGATTCTTTGAGTAAAGTTTATTTGTCTTTATATTTACGTATAGATTATATAAGTATTCTCATAGTACTTATTTTTAGTTTCCATGAAGAATTATATGTGTTCACATGCAACATGACTTTCCAAAGAAATGTTTACCATACCTAATCGAAATCTTTTACTATACCTAAACAAAACAAAAGGTCGGGTTTGGGAGGTGATCGTTCTCAGTATACTATACTGTATAATCTACCATATAGCTTAATCTATAAACTATTACGGGATTCCGCGCCAGCCCAAAATTACCAACGGCCTACCGGGATGCCCGATGGCCAGTCCAGCACTGATCATAAGTGACTGATATCCAATAAGAGTCAAAAACACTTTGATCCTTCATAGCCATTTATTGGATCTTAAGAAAACAGACTGTGCGCTTTGGCGTCCATCTGGTGAGAGCATGGCTGCTTATCGGTACTTCTCAGAGAGAGCCAGTGCCACTGCAGACAGGAACTTGTCCATAGCTACGTGCACTTCAGGAGTGAAATCGTTGGGGAACTGGATGGCCAGAACCACAAGCAGGTTGTGGGACAGGATCTGTAGAAAAAACAAGGACATTATTAAAATTTTGAAAGCAGATGAGAACAGTAGCAGTAAGCGTAAGGTTAACATGCCTTAAAGTTGGCTGGGTCAACACGCAGCGTGAAAGCGTGCAGCTCGCTGAGGTTGAGCAGACCGTTGGTCAGGTCATCAATCTTGCTGACAGCCTCTGCCACGCCACCCATCACAGTTTTTCCGTGCTTCCTCACAGGGGCAGAGCCAGGGCTCAGGTCCTTCCAGTGGGAGAAGTAGGTCTTGGTTTGCGGGTAGACAACCAGCATCCTGCGTGGACCCACGCGGAGTTAACGATAAGCACCGAAAAGAGACAGACGTGAATAGTAAATTTATGAATGAAGCATCTTACCTGGACATAGCATCAGTACCGATGTCTTCAGCCTTTGGGGCAACCTTGGCCCAGAAACCTTTGACGGCATCCTTATCCTTGGCAGTGAGACTCATGGTTTCCGACTGGTTTGTATGATAAACGACTGAAAAACGCATCGTCCTTTTATGCTACGACCTGAAGCCGTCACACCCGGACCCGCCCCGAAAGGGACCCACCCCGACAGAGTGTCAGCTTGGACTATATTCGGCTGCTTGCCAGAGATAAGATGTTTGTTTTTCCTGGTCTACACAAAGGTCCCAGTATTAAGCTGGTTAGGTTTTTGATTTGTTCATTTGTGTGTATGTAGAAATCCAGACTGTGTAGGATAATTGAAAAAAAATATTTATAGGAATTTTGTAGGATAATTGCAAAAAGATTTGCTCTTATCAATCGAAACCACATTTGCTTACCGCGTACTGAGACTTGTAATGGTTGCCAATAATGTCTGTTTCCGAGAATTTGCTTGTTATCAAAACGGGCTCTTTTCTGCGGGCGTGACCTTTAAAGAGTCTAGATAGGAGACCCTTTCTACTTCCTCTCTGTCCATGCAGTAGCATTTTTTAATTTCTTTTTATCATTTTATAATAAGATAATTGATTTTTTTCATTACTTTAGTTGATTTTGAATTATATTTGGGGCGGCAGATTCCTTCAAAGGATGCACACAGAAACGTTTAAACGTATAAACATGTAAAATTGATTAATCTAACATCATGAACTTGAACCAAATCAACAGAGTGCCTGCCCAAGCTAGCACGTTAAAGTACCCACTTAGCACATTTCCTATCAGTATCCAAGCCTGTTGGAAATGAAAATATAAACTATATTTAGCGTCTTCCTTTGGAGTACAGTGGAGTACAAAAGAAATGTACTGTGTAGATGTTTTCATAATTTGTAGCAGTTATCAGATAATAAGAATTTAAAGGCTTAATATGAAAGAACTGTCTACAAATATCAATGATTCCACACAGTAAGAGGTTCACAAATTGTTTCAAAACGATAAGAGACGACTGAGTCCATCCTCGCTGTCTGGTTTGGTTCACGCACCACTGGATAGTTGCGCATGGTATGTTTATTTGCGGATCTATACAAATGTTCTTTAAGAAATGTTCATATCATATAATTTACAGTAAATTATGTTCTGTTCATATTTTGAACGCATGTTCTTGTTTTAATTTAAGCTATTTTTCACACTCTTTGACGTTATGTACATTTATTATATTTAATATGCGTTATTTGTGCCATTATCAAGCCTAAGTAATATGTTATTTGTCATTCACGTGTGCACCTAATAACACACATTCCTATTCTGTATAACATATTTGGCGTAATAAAATGATTCTGATTCTTAGACACCGGAGCTGCGGTTAGTTAAACGCACGTTTTGTAAAAAGATCAATGTATTTTAATTATTGTTAATTATCTTTTTCATATACCATTCGGAATTCTTCGATGACGTCTAAGGGCAAAATGACTATGTTTTAGATAAAAATCGCCCACCCTGCCATGACTGAACACACCCCATGAAACCAGTAACCAATCAGATGGAGGCTGTGCGGTGGGCATATGGATATATAAACAGCCGGCGTACGTTCTTAATTTAGAGTTCATCCTCATCAGGGACACATCAGCACCATGGTTCAGTGGACAGAATTCGAGCGCGCTACCATCCAGGACATTTTCTCCAAAATGGACTACGAATCCGTGGGACATAGCGCCCTGGCAAGGTAAATCTATGCAAATGATTTATTTTCTATGTAAATTAATAACTGTCGTTTTCATTACGTTTACGTGCGCCTTTGTACTACACAGGTGTCTTGTCGTGTACCCCTGGACCCAGAGATACTTCGCCAAGTTTGGAAACCTGTACAATGCCGCTGCCATCATGGGAAACCCCATGGTCGCTGCCCACGGCGCAGTTGTGCTCCGCGGTCTGGACAAAGCTGTGAAGAACATGGACAACATTAAAGCTGCCTACGCTGAATTGAGTGTGCTGCACTCTGAGAAACTGCACGTGGACCCCGACAACTTCAGGGTAAGTCCTGTTCAGTTTTAAGATTAGTTATGTCTTCTGCTAGTAAAAATGTCTCGTTTTTTAACATTTGAGTTAAGCTTAAAGTCTGAAATTTTGCTCATGACTTGCACCTTGTCCTAATTTTTCCTCACAGCTGTTGGCCGACTGCCTTACCGTCGTCGTTGCCTCAAGATTGGGCACTGGATTCACAGCTGATGTGCAGGCAGCTTTCCAGAAATTCCTGGCTGTCGTAGCCTCCGCCCTCACAAAACAGTACCACTAGACGCTGACTGGGCCTTCACCGACACAGAGGATCGTCAGAAGTTTTTTTTTTTCCAATAATGAATCTGTAGTTGTCGGATAAAGCGAATAAATGTCTAATTATCAATATCCACGTATGGCATGTTTCTTCATGTGTTCAGTGTGTTTTTAACATAGTTTGTGTCTCGTTACAAGTCCATGTAAAATTGCATGTTTGTGACATGAGACTGTAAACACTTATTGCACATGTAAACTAGAAGTTGAATCGTCATTTTAAAATAAGACGCGCTGACAGTTGGAAGCCTTTTCCAATGTAAAAGGAAGAGTAATAATTTCAAGCACAAACGTGCAGTTCACAAGACTTTTTGTTTGTTTTTAGCAGAAATATTTGAAATGTTAAAATTCACGATTTCAGCATTCATATATACATTTGCCCTTACACACAATAATAATAATAATCAAACGAATAAATAAAGTCAAATCTAGCAGTTTTTGAACGTTTAGCATTTGGTAATCCAAAGTAACGATTATACTAAATAAAATCAGTTCAATTGCTTTTTTACAAAGGATTTTAGTGTTTTTGTTTATTTACATTGCCATGCATATAATCAACAAATAAGGTCACCTAGACTGATTGTCATATTAACACACACAATGAAAATATATCTCAATTTTAATTGATCTAATAATTTTATAGGATGGCCGTTCTTTAAAGCAGACGCTACTGCTGTTATCAGACAGTAATGCACCAAAACAAATAATGATCTTTTTTATTTTCCTATTTACAAAACGATCAAGGCCATTATAAAAGTAATAATGCTGCATAATAACAATAATAATGATTTCGAGTTCAGTACATTAACTGTGCTAAATGCTAATTGGTTGAATGTCATTTTTAGTTAACTGCATTACAGTTTTATTGATTAAGTGTAACAGAATCTGTCTTGTACGAGTGTTAGGTTCAAATATTTTGTTTAGCAAAAGTCGCTGCGAATTTTTTGTGTGTGAAGTAATTTGAGCAAAAAGTACTACACAGTTTAATTCGAAAAGAGGCACATAATACAAATGTAGATTATATTCAGATGAACCATATAAAGAGATGGAACTGTGGCTGACCCATGGTTATCCAGTAAAAACTTTATCTAGAACCTCATTCTACACATGTACACATTGTACACATTCTTGTTTTACATACGGCTCATTTAAACGTTAATGTAGTAAACAATACGTTTAATTAGCTGTTTCGTTAAACACGTTTATTTTGACATAGTGGGTGTAGACGTATTAATAGTAGGACTACGAAAAAATGGTCTTTTCTTGGCTGATTCGTTTAAGGAGAGGTCCACAACAACATGGTTAAATATATATATATTAATTTAACATTATTAAACGTGTTTGTGTGTGTGTGTATGTGGTGCGTTTAAAATAGTTGTATATGCATAGTATTCATCTCTTTAACGTGCAATGGAAAGCCATACCATCTAACACAAGTGACTCAGTGCTATATCCAATAAGAGCCAAAAACATTGTGTTTGGATTGTTCAGTGCCATTTATTGGATTTTAAGAAAACACCCTGCGCTTAGGCGTCCATCTGATGAGAGCGTGACTGCTGTGAGACTTATGGTTACCGACTGGTTTGTATTACAAACGACTAAAAAACGCATCGTCCTTTTATGCTGCGGCCTGAGCCGTCACACCCGGAACGTACCCCGAGTGCGACCCACCCCTACAGCGTGTCAACTTGAATTCCAGAGATGAAAGATTAGACTATATTCGGCCGCCTGCCAGAGATAAGATGTATGCTTTTTTCTGGTCTACACAAAGGATCCAATATTAAGCTGGTTAGGTTTTGTTGTTCATTTTATGTATGTAGAAATCCAGACTGTGTAGGATAATTGAAATAAATTGCAAAAAGATTTGCTTTTATCAATCGCAACCACATTTGCTGGTTCGCGTACTGAGACTTGAAATTGTTGCCAATCGTGAATTTGTTTCCGAGAATTTGAGTGTTATCAAAATTGACTCTTTTCTGCGGGCGTGACCGTAAAAGAGTCTAGATAGGAGGCCTTTTCTACTTCAGTTCTTCTTGCTGTTCTTGTAGAAGAATGTTTAATTAATTTTTATAACTTTATAATAAATATGATAATTTATTTTTTAATTCCTTTCGTTGATTTTGATTCATATAATGGGACGCAGATTGGGATTCCTTCAAAGGACGCAGACAGAAAAGTTTAAAACTATATAAAATTGATTAATCTATCATCATGAAGTTGAACCGAACCAAACCAACAGAGTGACTGCCCAACAGAGCAACAGTGCCTATGAAACAGAAACCTGTCAGGTTAACAGAAAATAAATAATGTAATAAATAATGTGTCCTTAGTGTCACCCAGGGCTTTCATCCAATAGAATAGGCTGCCAAAGGATAGTAATGATTCAAATCATTAACATTAAGAACAATGACTTCACCATAAGCTTAAGTTCTTCAAGTTGAAAGACATATAGTTTTCAAAGTACCAAGGCATGAGCTTTTTTGGCAGGAATAACACTTTGTCACCATTGATAATGGTGCTCAAAATCTTCAAAAAATCTGGTTGGCCAAAGCAATGCACAGCTGTGGCAATCATGCCTTGAGTATATTCTGTTCCAAAATGTTCAAGTTTATGAGCAACAGAGACTGTGTCAATATGTGGTCATTTTCTTAACACAGCAAATCTCTGTGTACTGTCCAAAGATCACACTGACACAACTACAACTTTGTGAATGTACAGGTCAGACTTAGAGATTTTGTCCATCCAAATGGTATGCCATTAACTGCTGATGCTTTGTAGCTAAGGAAAGCAGCATATTGCGTCCATGACAGGCTATCGTCTTCAAAACACTGTGTTTTGATTCAAACCTCATGGTCCATAGTTCTACCAACGGACCATAAGAGTGTATGAGGTGTGGATAACACTCTGTTATGTGATGTTTTGATGAAGTGAAAATTAGGAAATGTGGCTGTAAAGTAACAGGCAATGAGCTGATAGCTTGAATGTTAGGTAGCTCAATGTCTCTTCTGTGAATTTGTCAGAATGAACCATCTATCAACAACCAGCTATTTCCTTTAGATCGATTAATATTTTCCATTATGGTTCTTTCTCTGGGACGCTACCACCAATCACGAGAGGAAGCACTCGCAACAGTGCCTGATTTTCATGAGCACTGCTGCCAAAAGACCCCTTTGAAAGTGCTGCTTTAGTAACAATCTTAGGTTTGTTGTCTTGGTCTGTGCATTTGTGAGGGAATGACTGAATACTGTGGTTAAGCTAGTCCATTGTGAAAATCTTTTAGAAATCAAATCTGAAAGGCACAATGCCAGTTCCACAGGAACAACACCCTCAAAAATGTTGTGCAAAATATCAGGCGGGAATCCTGTCACAGGGTGGAAGGAAGCCAGGTGCTTGCTCAACACACTCATGTTTAATCCCATTTACATTTTGAAGAGTTTGGTTTTGCTTAAGCTCTTCCACAAAATTACTATGCTGTTCAACAGTTCTCAAAAGGAATTCTCCTGGTTTGACAGCTGCTATTTGACTGTGGGTGGTGGTGGCCTAGTGGTAGGATACTTGCCTCCAAAAGGTCACAGGTTCGAATCCTACCTTCAGCACACCACCATTGGGTCCCTGAGCAAGACCCTTAACCCCAAGTTGCTCCAGGGAGACTGTCCCCTGTAGTTAGA
>JBBJLR010158338.1:2500-11488 GCA_037577145.1 Brachypetersius gabonensis
GAGGGTTCGAGGCGAGGCCTTTAATCAGAGGCCTGCAAGGACGCAGCATAAGCATGAGAAATCCCACCAAAGCGAAAGAGAGCACGAGTAAATTGTTTCCTCTGAGATGGTCATTTGGTGCCAAAGACCGACGCAAACCTGCTGTATCTGCTTCCCAAACTGCTCCTTCTACTGCCCCTATGGCCTCTAAAGCTCCAGCCCAGCTGGTAGAGTACTTGGAGTCAGGCAGGAGACCCCGGTGCACCAATGACCCCATTCCCAACCTGTTGAGCTCATCTTCCAATAATGAAGACCCAGAAGGTCAAAAAGCTCCTAAGAGCCAAAAGGCTCCAGAGGGTCAGAAAACCCCAGAAGGTGAAAAAGGCTACCATGATTCCCCCCGGATGGTAGAGGGGCAGCAGCTGCCAGAATCCAAAACCAGGACCAGAGAGAAAGAGGACAGCACTCTGTCTGGAAGAAGCACCAGAAAGTCAAAACAGGATCAAGCAAAAAACCCACAGAGGAGTTCCAGCATTGGCATCCCAGGTGCTGGTGGGTCACTCCTGAGAAAAAGTAGGACAGCAGCAGGAGACATCCTCTTGGTCGATGAGCTGGAATGCAGGGGAGAAGACACAAAGACTCATGATGGCATTATGGCCTTCCTGAAAGGCGGTTTTTTGAAGCGGGACTTGGGACGAAGGTCTGGAGAGGGAGAACGGGTAGAAGATGGCTCTCCTGGGGAGAGAAGCATGTCCCGACACTCCCTAACCTCCAGAAGCTCCACGGCTGCATCTGGGATGACCAATGGCATCAGAACACAACTAGGAGAGGAATTGGACAATGGCAAAGTGGTTGATATCAAACGCTCCCACAGCTCCTCCAGTATCCCCCGCAGAACTGGGGGGAACCTGCAGAAGGGAGCGTCACTGCAACGCAACGGAGTCTCTGGGGTCCAGCGGAGTTCCAATGGAGAAAAGAACTCGTATGGATCCCTTCCGAGAACTCACCGGTACAGCGGCAGCTCCACACTGGGCAGGAGGAAAGCTGTACCTGAATCCAGCTTCTGACACAAGGGATACAAATCACACCAGTGAAAGCTTGTTGAAATTCTGATGATGTCTTGTTGGTGACTCTACCTCTGTAGCGAATGCCTGGAGGCCTGGTAGCTCAAGTGGCAGAATTTGTCAGTCTAAACAGACGTAGTGTGTCCCAGAGGATTCTATCCCTCATTTTTTCAGGCCAGCTACAACATATGATTGGTGGAGACCTAAGTAGCGAATAGGGACCATTAAAGACTCACCTGGGAGAAAGGTAGTTAAGCAAGGGATGCACGATACAGGATTTCTTAGCTGATAAGAACAAGCGGTGAACACCTTTTTGTGGCCCATACTAATCCCAATGTCAACACTGATAGTTCATTTCTAAACTTCCCACTGTAACCCATAGATACCGACTGAGGGAGCAGTGTTTATCAAGGGCTGTAATTCTAGCATCAATATGTAATTGTCATTATAATTAAATACACAGTATATATCGTGCATTCCTGCTCACAACAAACCAAACGCAATGTCCCTGATCACACAAACACACAAACCTCAATACACCACACAAAGCACAAAACCGCAAACTCATTCTCAGCGATCAAAGCATTTCAACGCATAGATATGAACAAACCAGTCTGGCTCGTAACTGGTGTTGATGCAGGATGTGCCTGGTCCCAATGCTCAGGTTTTCCCATCTTGTCACACCTGATTCAGCTGTTGAACACTTTGATAATTAGCCAAATGAGTTTAACTCAGACTTCTACAGTTCAGCACAACCTGCAGCCCAGTATCTGAGTTTTAGCAAAGCTCCAGCTCAGGTCCAGGTACACGAATGCAGCTTCAGACTTCTGTTCTCGACACTTGATGCTGTTACTTTTTTGGGCCTCTCAGGTCATTGGCTTTTGGTGGTGGAAGTTCTACATGGGTATGAAGCCTGGACCAGACCTGACCTGTACCAGCCTGGCCTGGTACACTGCAGGAGAGCTTAAGAGGAGGAGGGCTGATGTCTTGTTGGGCTCAGGATGGGTAGTGGAACTGTAATTCAGCTTTGTGACCTAGGATACGTCCAGAGTTGGACTTTAAAAATTCCCTTTACATACTCAACTTGACAACAGAACTGATCAGTTTTAGAATCAGGATAAATATCACACATTATGACACTAGCTTTAGGGAACTTGAACTGAAGGTGCCAGAAAACGTGACTCGACAAAACACAGCATCAGTGCACTGAGGTTTAGTGTGTAGTGCGCACTGCTGTGGGTCAGTGCTGTCCTAAATGGAACACTAACGTTTTGCTCTTAGTGGAAGTGACGGACTCACATTTGCTCGCGATTCTCCAGCCGCCAGAATATCAGCCGGTTTTACAGCAGAGTACATCAGTAAAATAACTTTATTAACGTTACTTACATTTATACCAACCAGCTGCCTCCGCTTGGGCTTGTATTTTACTGTTTATCGCCGTTATCCAATTCGAAAACACGCTGAAAGTCAAATTGTCGTCCGTTTAGTGCAGAGTGTCCATCGTTCTGCTCGGCGTTTTCTGGCCGATTTCAGTGCAGCATCCAGGTTCTTTCAGTGCACCGAGTTTTAGCTTGGTTTTCAGTGTGAGCGCACTACGCACTAAAAATACGCAAGTGCACGTTTTCGGACACGCTGCAGGACTGGGAACCAGTGCTGTTGCTAGTGTTAGAAGCTGTGGGGAAAAGCTCCTGATACTGGTAACACTAATCCTCTATCACGGAGTGGGAAGGAACACCCAGGACCTGCATCATCACCAAATCCAGAACTGGCAGATTTCAAGAGCTGTTCTTTACTTTTCAGGCCCAGCTGCTTCGTTTAGCTAACTTTCAGAAATGTAACACAGCTCATACAGGGCAAAAATAATAGAGTAAGCTTTCATCTTGTGTGAAATAGTCAACAAAGAGGCGAAGGGAGTTTTATACACCTGTGCTTGGTTGGCTGTTGCAGGCAGTGGGAATCACAGCAATAACGGTGGATCAGAAGAGCTGCAGTCCTGCTGAACAGGTTAGAACAGAATTACAGCTCTAACCGTCTCTAACAGTGCAGTTAAAATCAAGTGCTATCCTGTGACTGAGACAAAGCTGTTTAATGAAGGAAACACATGTATAGTCCCAGAGGAAGGGAAAATTCAGAATTCAAAATTAGACAAAGAAAAGACAGGTTGGACTCGGAAGCCACTCATTCAGTTGGACTTGGACACAGTTAACTTTGACTTGGATGAGTTGGACTTGGTTGGATGGCTTTCTTCACACTCATGGACCACAGAGCCACTGAAGGATGTGGGGGTGGTGGTGGCGTAGTGGACCAAGAGGTCATGGGTTCGAATCCCACCTTCAGCACACCACCACTGGGTTCCTGAGCAAGACCCTTAACCCTAAGTTGCTCCAGGGAGAGACTGCCCCCTGTAGGTAGGGTATGGAAGTCGCTTTGGATAAAAGCGTCTGATAAATGCCGTAAATGTAAATGTAAGGAGCTGAAAACACTGTGGGTTAAGTATCTGAAGGTATGGGATGCTCTGTAGCTCACCAGACCCAAAGGAGAAAGCAGAGAGGGACATGAGAACAGGAGCATAGTGCGCGAGGTGTGGCCTGGTGTGAGTAGGGATATAGAGATGTAATGAATAATTACTGCTAAATTATCCAGCTTTGTGTAATTACACTCTTACTACTGATATCAATCTGATGCACAGCTTTAATTCTGAAATATTTTATACCACATAGATGTCATTTATTTTGTATGCAAGATTTTAAGATTTATGAAGGGACTGTGTGTTTGTGTGTGTGTGTGTGTGTGTGTGTGTGTGTGTGTGTGTGTGTTATGTTTGCACTGTCTAATAGCTGCTAGTTCCTCACAGGATCTCAGTTGGGTTTGTGAGATGTTTGGAGAAGTTCCTCCTGCTAAGGAACATGTAATCCAGGTTCAGAGAGATGGAAATGGAGATAGCTTTGGAAGTTGTGTGTGTGTGTGTGTGTGTGTGTGTGTGTGTGTGTGTGTGTGTGTGTGTATGTTTGGGTGTATGTAGATGCAACAGGGGTCTGACTACAGACTGGTGGGCGTGTCTTTGAATGTGAATGATGGACAGGTTAGATTATCACCTTCTTTGTCTGAGTTTTTCTTTAAAACACCACGTTTTTTTACAACCTTCACAGCAAATAACTCTCTGTAACCCTCACGATTTTTATGCTCTTTTTATACTCTTAAATCTTTCCACATACTGAGACAAATCAAACAATGTCCTAAACCAGTATTTATTGATTTTTTAATGTTAATTTGCTTGAGATAAAATGACACATATTTTAATGTGAATCTCTCTAAATCAGCACATGATGGAACTACTCTGTATATTACAGCAGTATGCAGAGATTATAGAGATGTGGTTTACGTCTTAAAAGTGGGTTTTTGGAGGTTTGTTCACATTTCTAGCGCAGAAAATATTTCCTCAGTGCCATAACAAAGTGATTTCTAAGTTTGTGAAACATATCTTAACACCATTTATTAAAAAGAAAATTTAATATAATGTGCTGAAAGGAGTTTGCGTGTTCTCCCGGGGTCTCCGGGTCCTCCCACAGTTCAAAAACATGCGCATTCGGTGAACTGGGGATTCTAAATTGCCCGTAGATGTGAATGTGAGAGTGAATGGTGTGTGTGTCCTGCAGTGGGCTGGTTCCCCGCTCAGGGTGAGACCATGCCTTGCGTCCATAGACCCTGGATAGGCTCCGGGTAAAGATAAGCGGTTACGGTAAATTAATTAATTAATTAATTAATTAAAATTAAACATTTTTGGGTCAAAATACTAACTCATGCTAGTAAATTAAATTTAAAAAGGCAAAAAAGTGACTGAATTACTAAATTAAAATGTTCAGATCTGTGTAAGGACTTAAAAGCACATCCATTCATTACACTCTACGTCTCAAACAGCCCCTTCTTAGCTATGAGTCAGAGGACACGCCCACTTACATTCAGTAAATGGGCGTAAATACACGCCCACATTTCGATGGCATGCCCAGTTGCTCTTCATATATGGGCTTAAAGACACGCCCAGCCTGCAGACAGACCTTATTGAGATGTGTCATTTACCCAGAAGGCTGTAGAGTGGATGGTGGGAAGACAGTTGCGTCCCAAAGTTCCCAGCTGGTTGTCAGTGGCAGGATGACGGTTGGGATGCTCCCGATCCATTCAAAGCTTAGAAAAGCAATAACTGTCTAACCCTGTCTGGCACATTAAAAGCCAGTCACCCAATGAATCGCATACTTTACCTTCGAATGCAATACTGATGGATCAGCAAATTCTGAGAAATGAAGATGATCTGTTCTTCATGGTTTATTATTATTATTTTAGTTAGTTATTTTTTTATGCACCACAGAGTGGCCTTAACTATTGTCCCAATTGGGTGGGTCCACTTTCTACATTCCCTCTTATTTGCAGGAAGAGTTCAGTCCATGTTAGCATGTTTAACTAATCCTTTGATGATGGTTTACTAAGGTTCCAGCCCCACAAACAGCAGATGTTCCACACCTCATCTGCTCCTACCGTCACTGTTCATTTTATTTAATATTAATAATATTCATTTTACCCTGACAGAATTTTCTTTATAATTGTGACAAATATTGATAATTGATAATTACCTGATTATTCATAGGCTGTCCAGCAGAAAATCAGTTAGATCCTGTGCAATGACTTGATCGATGTCATGTCGCTTGGCCTTTCCCCATTGAGAGCAAGAACAAAGGCAGGCTTCCGTTGTCTTTTACTGTTTATTTTTAAACCAAAACAAAACCTGACTCCAGGCCCATACATACATAAGGTTAACCTTGACTTCTGAGTCTACTTCTTGTCTGAGTCTACTCCAACTATAAACAAGGATACCTTTAATGCTAACAGCCAAGGGATATACGACGGTAAGACGACGGTGGACCGACACTGAGGTCCACTTAAACTGAACTTAAATATCTAACTTAAATCCATTACAACCAATAACCAACACACTCACTTAATCCTGAGTTCACCCGCAGCTGGAACCTATCCTCCGGCTGTTACCCCGCTGGTGTACTCAGGATGTCAAAATAAAAGACCTAGACATGAAGAAAACCCCAGCGCCCCCCAGTGGCCGCTGGCCAGACGTCACAATCGAGCCTGACCGATATGAAACATGTTAAGAGGCTAAAACAATTATAATATATATGTATTTTTAAATTTAAATTTTAGCTAAACAGTCATTTTAGTTAAACAGTGCTTTAAGGACAGATATGATGGCCCTCTCCCACCTTCTAAATTCTATAAATAAATTCTAATAAGCTCTAGTAAACTAATAAACTGCTGAAATAATTTAAATACTGTAGCACATAGGGGTGTGGTTTCGATGCTTATGGAGTTTTTCTTTTTTTTGCTTTATAATCTGTTCTTCTGATTTTTTGTCATTACCTTTATCATGGCAAAGGTGATGATGATACATTTAATGAAGATGTCCAATCATTCACCATATATTTATCAGTGTGGGCTGATATTACCGCACAGCTCCAGGTTTCACACGTCTGTTTAGTCATTTATTTTGAATTATTGGTGCGAGTTCAGGCGATACTGATCGTTACATTTGGAGTGTTGTAGTCACCCACATCAGATTTATACAGATATAAATATTTAAATATTTTTTTCAGTCTGATGATGATCTGTGAAGTGAGGCCAAAATCAGGGTCGAAATCAAACACACACATAGTGTTTCTCAGTCCTGCATCCATTTTAATGTTTTTCTGCTCTAACGCAGAGCTTTAGCCTCACAGAGGGCCTTAATGAGCTTTAATTTAATGAGCGCTAATGAAATCTAACAAGGAGCAGGACTGAAAAACACTTTATCTGCCGCACTGTGGACTGCAATCTGCTGGTGAGATGCCTGTATGATGTAAAAGTTGGTGAAGACCTCCAAGGCCTGGAAAACGTTTATTTTTGTAAACTTGGATTAAAGAAACACTGTAACCCACAGCCAGCCTGGTCTCTTCCTTTTTACACAAATGTAAACAAACTACCACAAATGTATTACTTTGTATTAAATATCAGGTTTAGTGCAGTTAATTCATGGGTGTTTCTAAAAGTGTGGCCTGGTTGGTTTTTGGTACGTCACAACAAACAGCAAATTCTTGACTGTTTTTGCAGCTTAGTTGTTTTTTTGTTGTTGTCAGAAAAACAGTTGGTTTGTTTTCAGTCTACAGCCTCCAGCCCCATCCATTTCTGGAGTTATAAAGAGGCTTTTCAGTCCACTCTTTTTTTTTAAAAGTCTTGTAGTACGGGAAAGCCAATCAAAACAGAGCTCATTTACATATATCAGTCTTAAAGGTGCAGTACCAGAAACAGCCCTAGTTGTGTTGTGGGAGAAGCATCCAGAGGTCAGAGAAGGTCACTGAAGTTTTCATGGAGTGAGAAGAAAAGACATTCGAAACCCATGTTAAGCCCTTGAAGACTGAACTGTGACCTTCATCCAGCACCTTCTCTGATGGAATGGAACTCAGGCGGTCTCAAGGTTGTGGGTAAGATCGTTCTCCGTGTACATCTCCACCTCCACTTCCATCTCTATCTCCATCTCCATCTCCATACAGACTTTCTGAAAGGACTCACATTTAAACCGCTGCCACTTACGCAATACTGCCCCGCACCTGCCGAAGGAAGAACTGCAGTCTGTCACAGCCTCCTCTTATCACGAAGAAAAAAAATAAAATGAACAAAACGTTTTGGACGAAAGAGCCTCATTTTACACAACATTCAGAATTCGTGATTGCAGTTTATCGCCTGCAAATCTGGTCATTCGCAATATTGTATATAAATCTCGCTGTGCTTCCATTTACTCCCCACCAGATGGCGACATTGTCTGAAAAAACACCATCACACATAGATCATTAACCAATAAAATCACAAAAAAATATTTTAACCTGTTTCCAGTTTTCACGATGATGTATGTTTCATTATTTTTTGATGATTTTTATAAGTCTCCGGGTAGGACAAAAATACACATAAAGTAATACTACAATAACCTATTTTCTTAATATTTTCTTAAGCAAAAACTGAAGTGCATCTCTAACATTTTAATTTCATTACTATCAATGAAACCCTTGATTCTCAAGACAAAACTCCAAAAAACGATTAAGACTAAGATACTGGACAGTCTTAGCCTTCGACTGGACGATATTAGTTCTTTTGGACTGTCTTAATGATCTACTGGACAGCTTTAGAGTTCTTTTGGGCAGCTCAGTGTGCTACTGGACAGTCCTAGATGTCTACTGGACTGCCTTGAAGTTCTATTGGACATCTTCAGTGTTCAAATGGACATCCTTAGTGATCTGGAGAACAGAGTCATTTTTGTGGACATTTTTTGTGTTCTTAGTGTTCTATAGTACAGAATATGTGTTCTATTGGACATTAGCATTCTGTTCTACAGTGTTAGTGTTCTATTGGACAACCTCAGCATTCTACTGGACAGTCTAAGACAGTAGAATGCTAAGAACACTGGAGATCTCTAGTGTTCAGTTGAACATCTCTAGTGTTCCGTAGGGTATTCATTTTTGACAGCCTTGTTGTTCTGTTGGGCCATCTGAGTGTTCTATTGAGCAGTTTTAGTGTTCAAGTGAACATCCTACACATTCTACTGCAGATACTTGGAGTTCGACAGTACAGCATTGGTGTTCTAGTGGATGATTTTAGCATTCTATTGGACATCCTTAGTGTTCTATTGGGTAGTCTTAGAGTCCTACTGGCCAGTCGTAGTGTTCTGTTGGATTGACTAAGAGTTCTATTAGACAGTCTTGGCTTTCTACTGAACATCTCTAGTGTTCACTTTTCTGTTTTATTTGACAGTCTTAGCATTCAATTCGACACTCATAGCTTTCTACTGGACATCCTTAGTGTTGTCCAGGACACAAGTAGGGTTTTACAGTACAGACCCGATGTTCTACTGGACATC
>JBBJLR010158358.1:0-14691 GCA_037577145.1 Brachypetersius gabonensis
TGAATGGGTTAAATGCAGAGGAAGAATTTCGTGCTGTTCACACTGTGTGCAGTGGTGTGTTCACGTATGACCAAATGATCACTTTCACTTCACTTCACTAAAAATAACATTCCATTGCCAAGTGACTATTAAAAGAAATGTAAACCTATTGTCTTCCTTTAGTTTGCCACCAACTGACAAAAGACAAGAGACGTGACGCAGCTGTAGTGATGCATGAGACAGCTAGCCGTGACAGCTGTATGGCAAAAAGCTATCCAACAGTGCCATGGTCCCAAGTAAGCTTAAACGCCAGCTCTAAAAAAAAACACCCAGCACTTCAAAACAAACAGGCGGAATATTTTGTTCGCCTGCATGAAAACAGAGAAACACGCAACTTTGGGAGCTGAGATTTTCAACCCTGACTGTTATAAAAACTAAAATCAGAGAGAGACTGAGAGCTGTTGAGGAAAAGCGTTGTGTGTGACTGTCTTCAATTCCTCCCAGGATATTAGCTTTGTGTGTCTAAACAGGCCCAGGTTTCACACTCAGTATAAATAAATAAGGGACTAAAGGGTCATTATTAGGCTAAAAAGTGGCATTTCATAATATTTTTGGTTACTGGTGTGCTATGGGATTTTGTCAATATAAAAAATGTGCTGTGACTCAAAAAAGGTTCAAAAACACTGCCCTAAGGCAACTTTACATAACATTTTCATCACAGGATCCAGAGGCAACAACTCCGATTCAGCTTGATTTGAGTGCTCTGAAAATAACTCCAGTGAAAATGCCTGGTCATGCAGTTGCTTGAAGAGTCAGGTAAACTCTTTACACCCACACCATTCTCTCAGCCATACAAAATACCGCTAGTCCACTTCAAATGGTACCTACATATGTAGTGCTGTCTATTACTTTTTTACTGTTTAGTGTTATACTGTTTGTGTTCTTTGAGTATCACTCTAATACATTAGTGGGGGTGTTTTGCCACAGTGCCATAGAAGAACTTCTTTTGGTAAATCAAAATATATTTGAATGGATGTCTAACTAATTGTTTGTAAATGTGATGAAGAAGGTTAAAACACATAATGTGAAGGTTCTAAAGGTTCTAAAGGTTGGTTCTAGAATGATCCGTCAAAGTATCATCTGGGAACCTTTGTGAGGGTAGCCCAGGGAAAAACAACTCTGGTTCTGGAAGGCCAGCATGCTTAAACACATAATTCACCTCATCTGCTCATTACTAGGTTCAGTTGGTCTGCTTTGGGGAGTTTCCAATCTTAGCCAGTCCTTTTGAGAACTGACCATCAATGAAAACATTGTGTTTGCTTTAATGAGAAAATATTGATCCAAATATTGGATCTGAATGTGTTGCTGATTTGTCAGATAAAAATTTACTGGTTCTCTTTGTAGAAATTACAGAGATTTTTCCATTGTATGTGCTCTTGAAGACTTGTGACATGTTGCTACTGAAAGATTTCTTACCTCTTCTCTTTGCTTATTAGAATAAATGCATTGATGGAATTCCTATGTAAGAGGCCCAGGAATTTTGCAGGACTTTCCATGTAATTTTCTGAGTCAGAGGTCAGAAATGACAGTTCTTATCGAATGAGGCGTGTACCTGGTGTAATGTCTCGCCAGTGGCCAGTAGAGGTCACTGTTTTGGGTTTTTGGTCTGGGACTCTTATGTTGAAATCTGTGTATGGTTGTGTCTTGTCTCAGTTTCAGGTGTCCTGTGTTTTCTAAAGTGATTATGTTTGGTCATTGGTTCAGGTCTTGTATTTAAGCTCTATGTACGTGTCTGTCCTTTGCTGGTCATCCCTCACAATGACCCTCACCTTCCCTGATCCTCATGTGTCTTATATGTAGTTTTGCTTTCTGTTTTAAAGGTCCTCGTACCTGTTTGTTTTGGTTTCTAGTAGAGTCTGTGTCGTTTTGTTAATAAACGTCCATCATTGGAACCAGTCTGCTTGCTCCTCACCTCACTTCCCCGAGCACGGCCCGATGTGACACCTGGCCTTTAGCTAAATCAGGTGTGTTTGGCAAAGAACTTCATGGTGCAGGTATCTGGCCCTTTTGGCCCTTGGCCACTTCCAGTCGCCTGGCTGGTCATTCAGCTCTGCTCATGCCATAACCCGGGTTAATGATGCTATCCTGTGTTCAGTACAGTTTTTAATCAACATATTTAGAAGACTGACCGAAGTGATGAGGGTGAGGTGGGTGTAACAGGCAGATTATGGCTGGAAAAATCCTGCTCCATCTCTATGTTGCCCATTTCAGATGGAGAGGATTTGACTCATGATCTCTGCCAAATGTTTGTGTTGTGTAATGGGTTGCCATGCCAGGCTGATGTTAATGTAAGCTTTTATTAGAAGCATGATGACTACATTTCAAGCCACTTTGTTTGCGCTACTCTCTACTCTTCGGTCCTCTGCCTCACTTCACCCTTCTCCACAGCTAGAGCTGCGGCAACGTTTAAACGTGGGACTTTACTGGCTGCGAACGCCTTCATCCAACACGCTCCCTTCTGTTGTTCTCTTTTTGTGCATTTATTTCTAATAAACGCACATGTACTCAAAAGATTCTCTCTCTCTCTTCCTCCCACACAAGCCCCCCACACACAAACACACACACTCCAAACATGCAGTCTGCTTCCTCACATTTGTGACCTCACAGAGCAGCTGGAACAGTGCCTTTTAGAAAACTCTCTCACACACACACACACACACACGCAAACTTTTTCTTGTTAAGCATTCAGCTCCAGGACTTGGATCAGGAATTTTATTTCTTAAAATAACCTTATTGAAGGAAATGTGCAACACAGTGACTGGTTTGTTAATCATTATCATGACACTGACTGCAGGTAAATTCACAAATTCTCATTTGGAATAAAACATAAAGTCTAACATTGACACTGGCCAAATTTTGAGTTTGCATTAAGATTGTGTGTTGAAATTATGCAATTAACAGCCGTCAGTAATTCACTTTATAAAATGAGGACCAAATTTTATTGCAATTTATTGCTTTTAATGCAGGTGCTGCACCCTCAAACACAGTAAATGTATAAAATGCAGGAATTGTCATTCTGTTCTTCCAGGACATGATAAATATGTCAAAAAATAGCTGTCTGAATTATTGTCCAAATCCAGTTTGTGCAGTTCTAATACATTTGTTTTGCTGATATGACCATGCAGTATAATAAGAAAATAAGAAAATGTAATAATCTAATGTTTAAAAAAGCTACGTTTGAATATCCCCAAATGACTTTGTGATTAGGTCTTACATTCTAGGCTGTTCTAAGAAAACTCATTTCCGCCTAGATTAGTGCATCACAATGTCAAACCTAAGCTGTAACATGAACTTTATTATATGAGCCAATTATTGTATGAAGTTATTATATGAGCCAAATAAGCCAAATAACCAGACACTGCCAAATAAGATCCAAAGAGACCAAATTCTTTTCACAGCCTTTGGATTATCTAAACAGTACATGCATACCACGGTGATGTCCATGGCTTTCTGTGTGCATGACTCAGTGCCCTAATGAGGAGCAGAAACTCATTACTTCATTGCAGGGCCAGCCTCCTGCAGCAGTATGACAAGGACAAGTATGCACACAAGCACATGAACACACACACACACACACACACTCTTAAAATACCAGCCACAGGGAGCGACTTGATTTCTGAACTCTCCTCTACCTAATGTACTTAATGGGAAATCTACAAAACACCCACCTCAATTACTGTTTGTGCTTAACCTTTTGTCTGCTTGTGATCTGTGTGGCAAACAAATGTTCACAGGCATGAAGAATAATAATTATTTTAATCATTAGCTCACTGTTTAGTATATTGCCAAGGCTAAGGTGTATCAGGCTTTCAAAGCCACCTTGACATTTTGAATTTATTGTCCGGATTTTCCAGCGGTCACAGCAATTTACAAGTTACAGCTCCCTCCTTGGTTGTCATAGTTGTAACACAGAGCTCTCAGAAATCTTGTTATTTTGTACACACTCAAATTGTGTCAAGGCTTTGTGCAGAAAGACCACCATAGGACCCTCAATCAGAAGGAATGATGGGAGACTGATAATATACTAAGAGTGCTGTATATTAGGACTATTATGAGTTGGTGTATGTGAGCATCTCCAAATCTCAGTGTCCCACATCCCACACGAAGGCATTAAAATACTTCAGGACCCTTGGTACGCTGCTGACCGTGGACATGCGAAGGTGTTGTAGGAGGGAGTACTGAAAAAGACATATGACTTACATTGTGACTCCATTCACTGTGATTTGCAAATTGATTTTTTTCTGAATAAGCTACATCAAATAAAACATCTTTGCTACACATGATGTAACACACATAACCCCCATATCAGATCATTAGTGCCCACTCTGCTTATTCTGCCCTCTAGTTCTGGACATTATGCAAATGAGGTGTGACTACAGACACAAACGGAAATGCAACACACACCAAAATAAAAAAATATGCAAATAAATTCAGAACATAACGGGACATTCAGGGTTAGAACTGGCCCAGAACTCTTTTAGCTCTTTTAGTTCCTAAATGGTATTTGGCTTGGATGTATAATTATTGGTTAAAATGTGGAAGTGGGTATAAGACTGAAATGTTTGGAAACATGTGAAACTGTTATTGTTACCATGCCTGTAAGACTTATATATGCATTATGACATCTGTATTATATCAGAAATTCAGATCTCCATGATAACTGATAATTTTGGAATTTCTTGTCATTTTATTGTGTCATATTTTTCTCTATGTTTCCAAGACTCTTTGCTTGTTTATTTATTTTAAACCAGTTTGTACTGTAGTGGTTTATTATGTGACATTTTACGATGAGAGGTATGTCACGTGGTGTTCAGTGTCTGTGCTTTGTGTCTGCTCTGTCTTGGACAAAATGAGGAAAATCCCCACCGCTAAGTTGGTATGGCAAAAAATATTGATTGACTGGTCATTCAAGAACTCGACAAAGGGAGCTAAACAAAAGAGAATTACACAATCCTTTGTGTGAGCATTATGCAAAACCACTAGTCACGAATGAAGACTAGCTCACAGCACAGACTGTCCTAAAGCTGAACACTATAGTTATAGCAGTGCCAACATCCTCAAGGCAAAGTCCTCTGAAAAATCTGTGAACACCATCTAATGCTTGCTTGTTGCTTTGGGGATACTTTTTGCCAATGTTTATTGGCTTACACTCATGCAACAGGGTATTAATATCCTTGCACTGGCATCGTTTGACCTACCATTGATCCTGTCAGTATTTCCTGCAGTTATGTATGTATCTGCCTGATAAATGACATTTTGATGTTTCGTTTCAGTCAAGAACTTGAAATAGTCTTACAAAATGGTGGAACAGCTTCGTTAACATGGTTCTCCCAAGTGCAGTGCATTGCCCTTTCGAAGGTCATGCATTATTAACTTTGGGGACGCTGAACAAATATCAGCCTAATGGAGTCATTTGCTTATTTGCTGCTAAATGTCAAGATCTGTATGTTTAGAGAAAAGGATAAAACTAATGCACATCTTATGTGTCAAATCCTATGTATTTTGAACAGAACAGCACGGTGTTCAGGAGTAACTTGCTGTTAAAGATCTCGGCTACATTTGTAATTACCGATCACAATGCAGTCCCTTACTGTTCATTACATTCACAGATTACCTGATTATAATTTAATTCGTTTTCCATTTAGAGAGCAAATCTAGAAGGATAGGTAGTATGTGCAAGACCAGTTCACTCCAACAATGAAAAAAATCAGTTCTATTTTATAGCTGTGTTACAGATACAAAGTACATTTACATAATTTTATTTGCATGTATCTGCACTTTTATATCTTTTATCATAACTTTAAGAATTCCATGTAGAGTTATTTGTTACATTAGTTATGAAAAAACATAAATACATAATTTTGGGATCTTGTTTCAATCAAAGTGACTTTTCGTGATTAAAAACACTGATAATTAGTTGTAATTTCCTGTTTAAAAATATTTTTTGGGGGGGGGTGTGATGTTTGGTGGATTAAAAAAAATCATTCGAAATCACTCAAAGAGGCGTTTGTATGGAGTGCCATGCAAGCTAGAACTGCCACTACTTGCTTTGCAATGCCCACTGCTTTGCACAGCTTTTTGTATTATTTGGGTTTATTATTAAACGTATGTGGAAAAATTAGTTGACCAAACTATTTTTTTTACCTTCTGCTGAACATAAAGTATTTAATAAAATAAAATGATAAACTACGACACCTGTCTTCCACCGATTTCCATAGCCTACCATGACAAACTTTACATTTTTAAACTTTAAAATATTTTTCATTAATAATGCTTTATTTAGCTTCAATAAATGGAGACGGGATTTTACAATGTTTCCAAAACAATTGATGCACTTTTAAACTGAAGCAAATCAGTCAAATCAGTGCAGCACACCTGTTTACTTTAGCTTTACTTTACACCTGCAGAAGCCAGAAAGCAAGCTACAACGTTAAGGTTCACTTTCTAATTAGAATTCACTCTGGGTTCTTTCAGTGTGGCAGTCTAAAGGAAATGTGCCACAGGGGACTCAAATTCCCAGAATACCTTCCCAGCAGGTGTGCCAGCACAGAAAACCCAGGAGCAAAATTAATTTGTTGATCCAGTCTACATATAGTCAGGAAATCAGTTTCTCTTTAACCTCTTTAACCTCTTTGACTATTGATATACCTTGTTGTTAAGGACTTCAGCCACAAATGTAACTCAGACGTGTACCAGAGTAGGTGGTTTGTATGGGGCTTTTGTAAGTTTATTCAGTAAAGTAAAGGTCACGCTTGCTTCTCAACTTCAGTCATGTGTCTTCTTTATTGTGCTCTCAGACTCAATCTGTAATTCTGTAGGGACCTATCTTTATTTAGCATTATGGAAATTGCTAATGGAGCGATGGGTTGTCAATCAAACTCTGCCCTTCGTGTGCCAAGCCTGGGGTCAATATACAGTGACAGTACACAATGATCGGCTTACGCTAAATTGTAAAGATTATTAAAGGCTCATGTTTTCAGCAGCAAAATAAATCTCCCCCAAAAATCTTCCCTCTGACCATGCTATGTTGTTTTCCAACATAGTGAAGGTGAATACTGATCAGGCTTTGAACACATCCATGAGTCATTGCTCCTGCGGTTTGAAGACACGTCATGGCACAGTGTTTGTAAAGGAATCATAGTTTTGTCACTAGCTCTCTAAGTAAAACTCAATCTTCTCAATGCCCCTGGTAATAAAAAAATGATGCATGTTATTGCGCTAGCATATGCATTAAGATACTCTAAGATGCTTGTTTGCTGTTCCAGCTGTCTACCCTTCATTAAATACTGAGAGTCTTGGGACATCTTCTGTTAATTATGTCTTAAACATTCTCGCCAGGTCCATTCTCCCTGTGTGGTGAGTGTAAGCCGATGCAATGAGGTTCATGGGATTGTAGCTAAGTGATGAGCCATGCATCTTTAATTTTCATTATAATGAATGTGCACTGGTTTATTGATAAGTGTCTGTGTCCTACCACAGCATTGCTAATTTGTTGTTGGGGCAGATTTACAACCAGGGGATTACCTAATGAAGGTAGAGCATTTACCTGAGATAACTCACAGAGGAGAGCAGTCTGATCTTTATGAAAGAGTCTAAATGATAGTAACCTTTAAGACAGTATATATTAAACAAATAAAGTAAATGGGACTGTAAACATATTTAACCTGCAGCAGCCAATTATTAGTCATGAAGAGCCATGGAGAGCTAGAGCAGAACTTTTTAAAGAGGCAGCACAAGTAATTATAAGAGCGCTGAAAACTCCAGCTAAAACCAGCATTAATGTCATGGTTTACTGGTTAGGTGCAGGTTTAGCTGGTCATGCTGGAACAACAACAGTTTGTCAAATTCGAATTCTTAGCACTGTTATATCACCAATAAGAGCATGAGAATGTAGTCTATGATGGAGTATTGATGTATGGATTGCTATTAAGGGCTCCACGGTGGCGCAATGGCTGGCACAGTTGCCTTTCACCTCCAAGGTTGTGGGTTGAAATCCAGGTCCTGGTCTTGTGAATGTGGTGTCCTGGCTTTTCACCAGGGTCTCTTGTTTCTCCCGCAGTCCCAAGACATGTGTGCCAGGTGAACTGAGGGTTCTGAAATGAGTGTGTGAATGAATAGTGTGTGTGTGTGTGTCCTGTGGTGGGCCTTGTACCGTCCCTGTGGTGAGGCTGAAGCAGACACAGAAAATGAATAAAGGATTGCTATTAATTGTTTTTAAATTATTACTTAAGTAAGGTATTCACTGAGGTACTCTAAATATAATTAATGGAAACACTATTATTATTAGGTGGCCTCCATTAATGTTTTTGCTTAGTTTTCTTTGATGTTACACATGATTATGCCTCAAAGTAGATATTTGTGTGAGTGCATAAACATGCACCATATTATTTCCTATCAGCATAATAAGCAATATGACCTAGTTAATATGTCAGTTCACTCTCAAGAGTAAGATCAAATTTAAGCCAGGGATGACACTGGTACACCCTCTACACCTACCTGGTATCTGCACTGTCCATGATACAGTTACATTCTGTAGTCCATCTGCTTCTATATATCATTTTTAGGACCCCTGCAGGACTGCCACTGAGCAGGAATGATCTGGATGAGGCACTGTAGTGACACTGACATGGTAGTGACATGTTAGTGGATACGTGTGCAGCTTTTTCTATTGTCTTTCTTTGTCACTGCTAGGCGTAGAACACACATCAAACAACTGATGATTGCTTACAAGTGGTCCTGTGGGGTCCGGATCATTAATGGATAAGGTAACAAATTATGCAGAGAAAGTGATAAGCTGATGCAGAAGAACAGCATCAAATTTAATCTTAACTACTGATGAACTAAGCCAATCACAACATTCTCTCAAAGGCACAACCTAATCCTTTTGGTAGCCAGTCATAGGAGATACACAGCTCACCTTTTTCAAGTGTGTGGTTCTTCTTAGTGATTTTATTTCCCACCAGTCAAAAATAATTTTAAACACAGAGAATGTAAACCTAACCAAAACAGAATCTTCCTTGCAGCCTCTCTAAAGGTCTCTAAAAGACTTCTTTCTGAGGCGATCACACACTCATGAGTTCTTTAGAAGGAAGCTGCTCCAGCAGGTGTTTGAAGCAGCTTCTCTCGTCTCCTTCGGTCTTTGGTCAGCTGGCGAGACGGCATCAACAAATCAGTTTCCAGATCAAGGAGGGGAAGAGGATGACAGGTAGGAAAAAGCACCAACAGTAATTACAGCATTTAACCCTAGATAAGAAGAAACTAATTAGGACCCTTGTTCAGAAATGCTGTCTGACCAACACATAAACAAGGCAGAGCAGGATTGTTTGATTCCAGTTGCAGTAAATACTGTTTAAGTTTATTTATCTGGCACATTTTCATGCACAAAGCATAATTTAATATGCTTTACAGAAATAAAATACAAAATAAAAATGAATAAAATAGAACAAAACATTGTAAGAAATAAAAGAATACATAAAAGAACATTAAAAGTTCAATAGAAGTGCAAATGTTTAAAAGAAGATGGTTTTTAGTGGCTTTTTAAAGCTGTCTATAGTTGGTGCAGAATTTTGCAACCTGTACTGAATCAAACATCCATACATTGCTTGGGATCCCAGGAATCCACTTCTACATCTAGCCAATTTGTTGATCAATGGTATTTTTTCTGATTGCTTTTGCATGAAATTAGTGAAATTAGTGACTATACACATCATAATGCCTCTTACCTTACAGTTCCTGTTTTATTCCTTTTTAATTAGTAGAGACACAAGGTAGGCATAATAACATGGTCAGGGGGTAAATTGCTCCATGTATGTAAAGTTGTCTCTGCTGAGATTATTCCACAAATATAAATTATTGAAGAATTGCAGATGATGATGAAAAGCGATCAAGACAAGCTCTTATAGGTTAAATTTTATATGCCAAGGTGATTTGTAAAATGGCAGGTTGGAAGAAGAACTGGATTTGGAACCTTTTTGAGAGGTCAGTCTAAAGTGGCCACTTGTTTTGGGACATTAGGGGCAGATATTGAGTGGTGAGGAACACTTCCACTCAAAGCACCAGTGACTGTGTAAGAAGCAGCATGTGTTAGTTTTGGAAGCCTTTTAAGACCTGAAATAGCTTTTAGGTATGTAGGCACCTACAGGTCACGGAAAAGCAACTGATGACCTGCTAACATCAGGCCTTTTATTCTGTCACTGACATCACTCTAATGGAAGTCCTGCCCAGGTTGCAGACTAGTAACAAAACACACAAAGAAGTATATTTAATACAACCATGTTTTAGAACACTCTCTAAGTGTGTACTAGAGATGCACCAGAAATGTTCTGTGTTGGCTGTCATACAGTTGTCTAAGGTGTTATTTATTTTTGGCCATATTTTTTTTTATTTAATTTTAATATTACATTGCTCTTAGTATGAGTGTATGATGTTTGTGCTGCCGTTGCTTTGTATTTGCTCTGTGATTGTGTGGCTGGTTCTGGTTTTGCAGACGCAGACTTTGAAGTGATTAGCCAGCGACAGCAGTCTTCACCTGGACCCTCAACCTCCTCAACTTCTTCCTTCTTCTTTTCTTTCCTCTCTCTTTCTCTCTTTCTTCCTTTCCTGCTCCACACTGTATTTTCTGTACCCCTGTCTGATTTGGCCAAATTTTAATCAAATAATTAAAGAGGGGCATACACTTTCAAGCCCCGCTTGGCAAAGCAAAGGTGTCTGGCACACCAAGGCACCCAGAGCTTCATAATCTGTTTGCCAAGATGCCAGACACAAAAAAAAACTGTTTTCGAGCTGCGAGGATGAATTAACTGCCCTTACACAGACTCTTCTCATTATGGTCTAACATTAATGACCCTCATCATGATTGCTACTCTACTACAAGAGTAGGGAAATTAAACATAAAGATTATGGTGCTAGACGCCTCTCAGCTTCACATAATTTCTTCACAGCGTATGGCAATACAAGCAGCGGAATTACACAATCAGTTTTCTCATTTCATTAGATTGCCATGAAACATGTTTGTATAAAAATGGTTATAGCCTTTTAGGCCAGTCTTACATAAAACACGCCATCCCAACATATTACACAATGCCAGGAGTCAACAGCCTCTATTACACTGAGTATACTTGCAGAAGCATTTAAAAATGTCATGCTTTCTCCATGAGTTAATAGATGAAGATCAGACGGGGTTTATAAAAGGAAGGCAGAGACGAGATAACATCAGGCTTTTGCACATTATAGATTAGGTCAGTCTTGATGCAGAGAAAGTATTTAACAGGGTCTGTTGGGGTGTTAGAGCGGATGGGTTTTAATGAGCAGTTTATTAAATGTATACAATCTCTTTATAGTGACCCATCCGCTAGAATTAAGATCAATGGCCATTTTTCCCGGAGATTTAAGGTGCATAGAGGTTCTCATCAGGGCTGCTGCCTTAGCCCCAACACTGTCTCCGGCCCAAGCCATCAGGCAAAACGAAGAGCTGAAAGGAATCAATACAGCAAAAGGATATCTTAACACTTTACTTTTTGCAGATTATAGTACAGTCTACCTGCAGAATCCAGATAAACTTGTGAAAAATTTGGATGACTATGGTCAGATGTCAGGTTATCTTTTAAATATTACAAAATCTTACATTCTCCCAATCAGTTACACACCAAGCAAGAAAATTAGACAGAAATATAAACTGAAGTGGTAAACTAAATCAATAAAATACCTAGGTATTCTCATCACTTAAGATGTGAACAAATTCTATGAAATTAACTACAATAAATAACATGATCCAGAAACATTTAACTCATTGGTCAATGTTAACATTGGATTTTAGTTCTAGATTGGACATAGTGAAGATGAATCTGCTGCCAAGGCTGTTGTATCTCTTTTTTTCCTTCTGTGATGTTAATATAATATATTTGTATGATGGAATATATTTGTATGATGATTTTCAAAACTGGAAGCTATTTGGCTGTATATCTCTGGAGATCAGCAAGCAGGCAAACATCTATAGAACATCTATACAATATGATTGTATTATTCCTTTTGCGGGAGTTTGGTAACATGCTTGTATACCCATACACACACCGCCAACAATGTTCTAGTTAATAAGTATAAGAGTTTATAACCATCAATAACACTCCATTCTCTTGCTAATATCCAGCTTTTTGAACCTTAGGTTCTGTATTCAGTTACTAAATGGCCAATTTCACAAAAACCAAACACAGTTTCCTCCTTTCAGTATAGAATAGAATGTAAACATTATTCAAAATTCAAACCATACCATTCAGTCCCCAATCTATACAGGTCATGTCATGAAATTAGGCTAGGAAACAGCCCTTTTTCAATTCATTTTTACAACCACTTTATTTACATAGTGGTCTATCCAGCTTAGCTGCAGCCATCAATGATTTAGTTACAACATTGATGTGTGTTTCAATGTGATTACTATTTGAATGAGGAGCAAAGCAGGGCAACCAATTTACAAATTTCAACCCTGCACCAAAACAGCAGAAAAAAATGGTTAGGTAAAGATAAAATATGGTGTCATGGGTGAACGAAAAATATAAACTGACTCATTAATGTGAAAACCTATGAAAAAATGTTATGTACATAGATATACTGCCTTGATCAATCAGGCCTGAGACTAAAGCAGAAAACTGGTGTCTGCTGATCTTCAGAATCATTGCAGATCACAGAAATGAAGTTAACAACTTCAGTTTGCAAAATTGCAGAAAATTCATCTGTGTGTTTTTTTTTTTTTTGGGGTGGTACTACTTGTTCGTGGCGCGGTACTTTGAGACTCTTGAAACATGAGCCCCTGGTCCTCTGTGCTTCACGCCCGCCTACAGTGTCCCAACTCTACCACATTTAGCTGAGCAGTGGGCGGCCCCTCAGAGAACCCAATTACCCAGACACTCTTGGCATAAAGATGTGACGGCAGAGCAGCCGCAGCCGCAGCCTGTTACTGTTATCAATTATTTGCAGTCTCTGTAACCGCCAAAGGTCAGTTGACCAGTCGACTAGGGGGTCACACATATGTATGTGTGTATGTGTGTAGTCAGACATGCTGTTCTCCCTGATAACATTCTCAAGGGCATTCAGGCATGATCTTCGCTGAAAGTGTTGTTTTTCAGGGTTTGGGACATCAATCAGTCTGATACACCAAAAAGAACACAGAGTTTGCACTTTTCGTGCTCAGATGAGATTCACATGGACACACATGGAGGGCATCCAGCACCTGCAAGACAAGGCTGTGGCCAAACAGCCTCGACCCATAAATCTTGTTGACCTAATTTTATATCTACTCCATAAAGATATATTGCCCTTTAATTATGACTGTAAACTTGCATTATTAGAAAGTCCTGCAAGGATGTCTGGCAAATACAATTTGAAAAAGAGTTTGATTTAGAGTCTAATCCCTGAGGAGGACTTTCTTTGACTTCTCCAGTGCCTTCAACACCATTCAGCCAACCCGGCTGGGGAGCAAACTGTCTGCTATGCAGATGCATGCCCCCCTAGTGGCATGGATTTTGGACTACCTGACTGATCGGCCACAGTACGTGCAACTACAGGGATGTACGGTTGACACGGTGTTGTGTAGCACTGGAGCTCCTCAGGGAACTGTTCTGTCACCGTTCCTCTTCACCCTGAACTCATCAGACTTCCAGTACAACATAGAGGGCTGCCATCTGCAGAAATTCTCAGATGACTCAGCAATAGTCGGATGTATCAAGGGTGGGGACGACTTAGTATCCAGGATGGCTGGGGGGCAGTTTTGTGGGCTGGTGTGAACTGAATTAACTGCAGCTTAACATCCAAAAGACACAAGAACTGGTGGTGGACCTGCGAAGATCACAATCTCCTGTCACTCCTCTGTCCATTAGAGGGTGGATGTGGAGATTGTTCAGGACGACAAATATCTGGGGGTACACATTGACAGTAAGCTGTACTGGTCTAAGAACACCATTCTGTCATACGTGAACACACCACAGCACACGGTGTGAACAGCATGAAATTCTTCCTCTGCATTTAACCCATTCACCAAGTGAAGCAGGGGGCAGCAGGAACACGGCGCCCGGGGAGCAGAGTGTGGGGACCGTACCTTGCTCAGGGTCCCTCAGAGGTGCCAAAGTAGACTGTACTCCCTACATAGACTCTGATCTTTTAGAGTTTGCAACACCATGTTGCGAATGTTGCTGGGGTGGTAGCATGAAAGTGGCAGACAGGAAGAGACTGAACAAACTGCCTCTGTGGTGGGTGAGGAACTGGATAGCTGTGGCTGAAAGGTGCAATACTATGCAAAGTTTTCACTAGGTTACCCCCCCCCCAAAAAAAAACAAAACAACACAGTTTATGTGCAATACCATATGCTGTCGTCTATATGACGCTAAATCACTTAATTACTGCACTATCTGATATACAGTATTACTACTTTTGTTCATATTGTGATTGTTTTCTTTCCATAGATTTTATTTAGATTTTACTTTATTTTATTTAGATTTTTATTAGATTATATTTAGACGTACATTAGACTTATTTATTTTATTATTGTATTTTATCTCACTCATTTGGTTTACATTATTCTGGTGTCTTGTGTGTTTGTGTGTGTGTGTGTGTGTGTGTGTGTGTGTGTGTGTGTGTGTGTGTGTGTGTGTGTGTGTGTGTGTG
>JBBJLR010158391.1:0-14690 GCA_037577145.1 Brachypetersius gabonensis
AGATTAATCTAGATGAAAAAAATTAATCTATTCCCCCCCCCCCCCAAAAAAAATTTTTTATTTACGCTCATTTGTACATCTAAGCACCGGGCAGCTAAAATGCTTCACTCGTTTGCAAGCCATGGAAAAAGTGTTCTCTCACACATGGACATTGACAGTCGTTGGAGTACATTTTTTAGGGGTGGTGGGGTAAAATTCTCTGTGCGGGCAAAGCATGAGAAAGTGGAGGCAACCTTTCCCTGTATGATGACATATGAGGAAAATTTCAGACTGGGCTGTCTGAGCTGTCATTATCTCAACGGTGGAGCAGGATGATCAAGACACTCTTTACACCTATCACCATTTCTAGCCACTGCAAGTCCATAGGCAGGCTAGGCAGGCTCATATTAATGTTAAAAAAAATCTCATAAAGTGACATTTTCATGCCATGGGCCTTTAAGAGGTGGCAGGAGGCTGTAGGGGGTGGCAGGAGGCTGTAGGGGGTGGCAGGAGGTGGTAGGAGATTGAATAAGAAATGTTTCTGCCACTACAGCTGCACCGTGCACACATTTAAATGAGCAAGCGTGAATAAGCAAGTTGCAGCGTGTTTCTTCTTGCTGTGGTATTCGGGGTAAGCCAACACCCTTCACATAAAGCTGGAGGACTCGCTCCTGGGCCTGGGCCAATCCGCCATACAGAACTCCTTCAGCAACAAAAATAGAGCTGAATGCAGGCCAGTTCACCAAGAAATTATGCAATTGAGCCCACTTTCAAAAATTCTAGTTTCTTTAAAAAATAAATAAATAGTAAAACACCCCAAAGAATATAACAAAGCAAAAAGACATGTAAGGGACTTTCCCAGGGGAGATTCCTTCTTGCTTGGCTTAAATTATGATGCCAACTGAGAGGTCCTGCATTATGAAATTTATCAGCCAGAGCAAACAGTGAGCAGCCACCCACCCACATTTCCCTTCACATCAGATAACAGATGGAGACATAACCCTGTATTAACCCTATAGACGTTCTACATTCTTCTATTCACCCAAAATACAGTCAGAATACACGGGACGTCCCATAGTCTATAAGATGTCTGACCAGCTCTACCTGGCTTTAGGTGTGTGTGTGTGCGTGATGTATCAGGTGTGTAGTTAGCACCATGTTAATTGGTGGGGGCATTAACCTCATAGCTCCATTGCCAACAGTGAAGAAGCAAACTTGACAATGAATGTGTCCTCCAGGCTACATTTGGTGTAACGTTTTATAGTACTATAGGCTTCAGATAGGGATTGAATTGGTTGCCGATGGGACTGGATTATTTATTTTACGACTAGTTCTTTCATTTCATTTGCCAATGGAGATTGTTTCTCACAAAAAAAGAGAAATTAAAATAACTGAAAGTACAAGAAAAATGACAATTATGTGCTGATAGGTGAACCCAAGTCTGCCATTCATACTACACTATAACATGATATAGAGAGGCTCAATCTAGAAGATCTGGCTCTTTTGACTTGTTTGCAATCAACACATCTCTATTGAGAGCACTGTTGGATTTACATGAACTGGCAACCTGTTGCAGAGCGTGTTCTAAAACATAAGAAAAATAAACATTAACTACAGCAACTTTGGTAGCAATTTAGTCTGTGTCGTGATTTCTTGTTTCGTTGTAATGCTCTTTACACGGGGTAAGACAGGAGACAAAATGTGCCATATTTTATTCATAGTTTTCATTTATATCACATTTGACAAAAAATTATGGCACCTAAAAATTTAACTGGCTGCCAAATATTTTGTGTTTAGGAGCCAATGCCTCCTAAGGAGCCCAGTACTAGTCCAGGAATTAGGACCATGCTGTTTTTGCTTTGTGTTCAGAAGCAGGACAAGACCCAGAAAAGGCACCAAACATGTGGTGAAATGCACTTCCTGCTACATAATGCAGTCATCAGGGCACACAATAGGGCATGGTCTTCCTCTCCTCCTCTACAGAGAGTAGGAGAGGGAATTCTAGGGTTTCCCTTGGTGAGAAGAACTGAACTGAAAAAAAAAGAACTGAACTGTCCTGGATGTAAACTCATCACCATCAATTATCAGAGAATCAGAGGCGCCAGTCATAAGAGGACCTTCAGTTCTTCATTTGTTTCTGAAAAAGCCAGGAGCTGGTTTCTACAGAAAAAAACTTTGGTCAATCTCCTCAACCCAGCATTGTCTTATTTCCCCTCACAGATCACTGTGCCATCTGAAGCAAAAGGTTGTTTGGAGGCCAACTGCACTAAACATGCTCTGTCTGTTCAGAGGCTCTGGCAAATTAAGGCAGGTTGTGAAGAGCCAGGGCAGAAGTCTTAGTATGCTTGGAGCTTGTAGCAATATCAGTATCTTAGCTCCATAATGAGTAGTACTTCAGAGGATGCATCTGGTTGACGAATTATGCATTATTAATTATCTGAACCAGGCAATGTGGGGAGTGGTTGGGGTGTACTGGAGCTTACTCCAGCGGTTAGAGGGCGAAATACCAGAGAACAGAGGAGTTCCTTATTTTGGGGACGGTGCCGAAGTCTGTGGTTTCATTTCATGAATAAGAGTCATAAAAGAGCACCAGACACCAACAGCAATGTCCAGACAGGACCAGCAACTACTACTGCATGACAGCCATCTCCTTAAGGGAATTCCAACACACATGGTATTATCTTCAGTCAAATCACTCAACATTCTGGACTGCATTCTTTCATTAACGCAATAATTCAGGGAAAAACTAAAATCTGCCCCCTTAGTCCAAATATAGTCTTCAGTTTTGCCACTGTAGCTACCAGGCAAATGTGCTAATATTATAACCTTACCTCGTTTGTTAATCTCTAATAAACTTTTGATGCTGTGTGACACATCGTCTAGGAATGGTATTTCAGAAATTTAGGTCACACCTCTTACTGTAATAATGAAATCTGATTCTTCACCAAACTATTGCCTTAAATTTGGGGTTTCCCAACTGGCTCACCCATCTGAGAGTGTATTCACACAATGCAGTTTGAAACGTGCCCGAGTGCGTTTGACCACCAAAGTGCGGTTGGCTTGACTAGTGTTAGTGTTCTGAGCCTAAGCACGGTTCGTTTAGCCGTCCCTGGCCCGCTTGGAAGAGGTGTGCCAGAGCACGGTTCAGTTAAACTCGGGCGTGGTTCGCATGTAGTGTGAGTGCTAACTGGACGTGTGACGTCACGTTTTTGCGACACTCCAAAACCAAAGCAATAGATTTGTTTAGCAACAGGCTGTGAGAGGGCTGTGGACCACCACGGACCAAACGACTGAAAATTACTATCAAAAAGTAAACAGAGCGATGGACTCCATTGCGTTCAGTGAGTGCGCTGCTCTTCCTGTTTATTCTGAAACCGTCGCACCATAATGACGTAAGTGTGCTCCGCCACGAACGCTGAAACCCTATGTGAGTGCAGGCCAGAGTGGGAGTGAGGAGAGCCCAGTTCACGGCAACCAGGCCTACTGTGAGTACACCCTGAGTGTCAATAAGAAGCGAGTCGTCAATGAGTTAAATCTCCACAGCCAGAAAAGGCACCAAACATGTGATGAAATGCACTTCCTGCTACATAATGCAGTCAGCAGGGCACACAATGGGGCATGGTCTTCCTCTCCTCCTCTACAGAGTGTAGCAGAGGGAATGCTAGGGTTTCCCTCAGTGAGAAGAATCGAAAAAAAGAACTGAACTGGCCTGGATGTGAACTCATTGTCATTAATTACCAGAGAACCAGCGGTGCCCGTCATAAGAGAACCTCCAGTTCTTCATCTGTTTCCGAAAAAGTCAGGAGCTGGTTTCTACAGAAAAATAAAACCTTCTGTCAATCTCCTCAATCCAGCATCGTCTTAATTTCCCACGCATATCACTGGGCCATCTGAAGCACAAGGTTGTTTGAAGGCCCAGTGATAATCTGCACTACACATGCAAGCTCTGTCTAGTGTGAATGTTCAGTTTAAGGCAGGTTCTGGTTGCTTGGAACTTAGCAATATCAGTGTCTTAGCACCATGAGTAATACTTCAGAGGATGCATTTGGTTGAAGAATGATTCATTATTGAAGCTGTCCATTGTGCTAGTGGTGGTTTAAGAAGATACGGTGGAGCTTTAAGTGACTTGGTGGCCATAATGTTAACACCACTTCATTTCATCATGCAACAAGTCAACAAACTGTTTACTCTGTGACCATTTACTATATTCTAGGGAAACGCAGCAGGTCTGAGAGGTTCTAGGGCACGGCAGATGAAAGAAACGGCCGTTATGGGAGTCCTGAGAACCTGCTCGACCTGTTTCAGACAAAGAGTCCTGGTGCACTTCTACCAGAGAACTCACAAGCTGTGGCGGAGGGTTATAGCTTTGAAACCCCTGTGCCTAATAACCTTTTTTGGTATTATGTTGATTATATTGATTTTGCTCAGATAACTACTGTTTGTCCCATAGAACTGTTTCACCCTCACATCAAATAAATCACAGCCCCTACAGTTTATAAACTCTTCAGAAAAAACACTCTTCAAAAAAGAACACAGAAATTCTGCACATTTCACTCTGATAGGCTGCACCCAGAGGCCTAGCTTTGATGGTTGACAGTGGTTTCCCTGAGCGAGAGGCATTTCTGCTGTTCAGCTTCACACTGTTTCCAACACTTACATTTTCATACTATATTAATAATTAGGGATGCACCAAAATTATAACCAAGAATGAGGAAACAGAAAACAGAAACATCAAAAAAAAAAAAATTGTAATATTGCCATTATGGTTAGGACTGTGTGTACTCAACGCAAAAGTCCAGCATTGCAAATGCATAAATTAATATTAATGGTACAAAGAATAAATGTTATTTATAATGTTCAACTAACTACAGGCTTCAGAATGTGCTGGGGACAAAACCGACCATGTGCATAAGTTGTGGGGAAGAATGGTGTCATGTAAAAAAGTGCTGGGGACATAATGAGCCATGTCAAATAATGGTGCGCACAAAACTGTCCAACAAATTGGGAATGGGACAAAACAGGTCATGACAAAAAGTGAGGGGCCAAAATAGCCCATGCTTAAAAATGGCAGGGGAAGAAATCAAGTCAAGTGGAGTCAAGTAGATTTGATTGTCATTTCTACCATAAACACAGTACATAGTAAAAATGAAACGTTCCTCCAGGACCATGTTGCAACACTAGAGCAGAACAGAACACAAGTGAAAAACAGGACAGAACAAGAGCAACAATACCCCTAAACGGGACAGGACAAGACAACATATAGTGCAAATGGGTAATTTGGGCCAACTACTTTTGGGCCATCACCAAAAGTAGTTGTGTCATAAAGCAACACCAAAGAATGGACTGCACAAAGAAACAAAATGTACCCTCCATGAGCCCATCCGGAAAGCAGAGATCACTCAAGACCGCTCTGCAGTCATTTATCACTATCCCTTGATCATTTACATTAAAAGGAGCAACTAATGACCCTTTTGCCAAAGCTTCACTTCTGACAGGGATCATCTAATTAATAGAACGTAGAGAACATCTGCTGGCTCTATAGTACATAAAACATCTCCAACAGTTCTCAATTTGTTAGCAGTTATTTCAACAGTAAAACATGCTTCATAGCTGTTCCACAATCAATCTGACCAGCAAGCTCTATTTATAGAGATGGCTTTCCCTCTCTTGAGGCCCCATTTGTCTAGGAGAGGAAATGGTACATGGACCTCTCCTGGTCATGCAATTTCTGCTAGGTGGGAGTAGGACCAACATTAAGGGAGTCCAAAGACCTAGCATCGCTTTCTGCCCCTGTCCTTCACATGCAATGTCATAGGACAGCAAAATCAACTAACATGGACTAATTCATTTACATCTGCTACCATGGGCTGGCTAACATTGGCCAACACCAGCTAACAAGCCAACTATGGCCAATGTGCTAATCAGCGAATACTGGCAAATACCTAAATTAGTAATTCATTTAGTTAACACTGGTTAACACTGGCTAGTATTACATACCCAACACTCACTTACATGGGCTAATTACCCAACACAGGCTCACACGAGCTAATTAATCAACACTGGCTCATATGAGGTAATTACCCAACATTAGCTAGCATGGGCTAACTACATAACACTGGCTAACATGGACTAATTAGCTAACATTGGCTATCAACAGGCTGATCATAAAACACTGGTAAATACATCTAGTTAAGTAACTTGGGCAAACAGTAATGAATGAATCATATTGGCCAACATCAGTTAGTCTTAGACATGCGGAGTACCCAATATCCACTACAGTTGGAAAATGGCTAATATGGGAAAATTAACTAATATTGGCTAGTTCGTTCATTATAAAGGCTATCATCAGCTAATTAGCCAACATTACTGTTTGTAAAGCAACATATTCTGTTTCTTTCGAAGTACAAACTAGTCCAGCTCCTTCAGCAGCTTTGCTGAAGCTTTACACATCGGCTTCTCTTTTAGACAGCTTCATGACGGACCACCTGAGATCCTTTTCCAGCAAGACTGAAGATACACACATGATCAGACCACTTTACGGTAGCACAATGTGAACGGAGTATTAATGTGATTATCCTGCAACATACTACTTTTGTGACGCCTCTCAATATATTAAAGGCCCTGTAGAACCATTTCCCCATTCATAAAGTCCATATATGCAAACCAAGCAACAAAACAGCCTGTTTTGAAATCAGTTTTTTTATGCCACAAAACCAAAACATTTACATATATTTCCTTATTCAGTTTACAGTAGTTTAGCTCTGCCAATTCATGCTGAAGTTCAAAGGAGTTGTTCTGTCCTTTGCTGCAATGCGAGACAGCCAATCAGAACAACAACGATTTACATATATCAGTCTTAAAGTTGCAGTAACAGTCTGTTAGATTCTAAACCATAAACGTACATGTAAAAATTAATTGTTATGAATCGTTCATTATATTTTTGGTACACATACCCAAAAAATGTGCTAAAAAAATTAAACAAAAAGAAAGTGATGGGCCATTTAAAAACACCTAAGCCAAAGCAGTCTTTAACGGTAAAAGAATAAAATAATTAGACTTTCGTTGGATTGCATGAATACTTCGCTGTATCAGAACACCCAGAAACTTAGCTGGAGCTGTGATTGGTTATTCTGTCAGAAGCACTGTGATTGGTAGGAGGCTCATTTGCATATTGCAGCCACCTGTGGTACAAGTTTCGCCAGGACGACTAACAGAACATTTACAGTGGTTCACATAAACAGGTTTACTCTGCCATCGACTGTGTATCATCAAGCATGTCCAAACATCACAGTGATTCGTGTACGAAAGAGACTGAAGTGGAGGTCTTACCTCCTGCGGTGACGTTATCTATCTCAGCACACACAAATGAGTGTGCGTGAACCAACCGCGAGAAGCCGTACTCTGGCGGTGTTTCCTGTTCAGCAGTCAGTTTCCACTTTGCAAAGGCCTCACGATGCAGAAATGAAAACAACCACCCTCATATCAATTAATCATCAGAAAGCAGAGAAAGTGTAGAAGGTCCCGAAGTTCACATACAAAACAACCACGTACCTCAGCGAAGATGAGAACCAGACAAATGAATAAAAGTAAACAGCATTAAAACATTCCTAACTTCAGCTTAGCATTTTTTTTCCTCAAAACCAAAAGCTCAAGAGATCATACACAGCTGAGGTTCCTTAACCGCTTCTCAAGAATCACAAGCCCTCCCTAGAATCCTGCTGATTGATGGGGGGAAAGAAAGGACCACACTACCCACCAGAGAAAGAGAGAGACAGACAGAACAGTTATACTGAGTGATTGGGGAGAGGGAGGACCACCCTACCTACCCTGCGAGAGAGAGAGAGAGAGAGATAGAACAGTCATACTGAGTGATTGAGAGAGGGAGGAGCACCCTATCCACCCACAGAGAGAACAGTTTTACTGAGGGGTCACCTACCCACTTGCAGGTACTGAGCCATACGAAGGGCTACCAGTTTGATACACTGGAACAGAGCTTACTTAAACTTATCTAAACTTCACGTATAATAAACATGTTTTAAATATTTTTTTTAGATATAGTAATTTTTAAATCCACATAAACACAAATGTAATTAAAGAAGAATAGCATCAGGATAAAATTAAATGTTAAGACACTCCTCACTGGTGAGTTGTGCTATTTTTAGAACAGTTCCGCGGGCTACTCATGTGGTCCTTGGGGGCACCCTGGTGATTGAGGGCACCACGTTGGTGACCTCTGCTATAAAAGCTCCCTAACAGACACTTGTGCCATCAAATGTCTGAGAGTTTTGAGAAACTTTTGACCCTAAATCCAAACCCATTCATGTGGGAGAGATGAAGGGAGAAAATTGATTTAGTTCAGATTTGCCACTATTTTACCATCATCTACATTCCACATAAACACCCAGAGACACATGGAGCTTTTCTTGGGGGTCGATAGTGAATAAAAGGTGTTGGATCCAGTTACCAGCACTGTAAAAAAATCAAGTCTCTACAATTTCACACCAAACCCACTATTCTGTTTACGCACACTGACTTGTGGTGAAACATGAGATAGATTGGTTTACTGGCATTATGTTTGTTTATTTAACAGGGACAGAAAACATTCATCACAATCATTGCTTTGTGATTTTATTAAATAATAACTAAACATTTGGTTGCTGGGAAGGACCTTCCGTAGGTTACAACATAATATTGTTTTATGGCACACAACCTGAGTAACATTCTGGGTGTGTAAAACTAAAACTGACCAAAAAAACTAAAATCTTATGAAAATTTAGTCAGGAATACTTTTTTGGCCTGGTTGCAACTATTCATGCTGACATTTTGGCTTATTGATCCTCAGGTGCCAGAATGTTAGATTCCATTGGGAACTTAATGGAAATTTCCAATAGGAAGCTGAAAGATATAAACTTTGACAAAAGGTAGATTGGGAAGGTCTTTAACAGGCCCACAAGGCTCCAACTGACCCTGAGAAGATCGACAGTGGGGTTCTTACCTCCAGTACGGGTCCCGCTCCCAGGATGGTCCTCTCCACGCCGCTGGTGCAGCCCTTGCGGCTGAAGGCGGTCAGGCAGTGGATCAGGAAGTTGGTGCTCTGTGTCTTTCCTGAGCCGCTCTCTCCGGAGATGACGATGCACTGGTTGGACTGTTTGTTCAACATGGTGCGGAAGGCGGCATCAGCGATGGCGAAGATGTGAGGGTCCAGCCTGCCCAGCGTGTGGTTCTCATACATCTCCACATACTTGGGGTTGTAGATGGACAGGAACTTAAAGGGGTTGATAGCGATGAGGATATTGTTGGCATAGGTGTAGATCTGGTTCTTCATGAAGCGGCACCGGAGAGTCTCCAGGATGTTCTTCTCGGTCAGCACGGGCAGGCTGCAAAGGTCACTGTAGTTCTCTGGCTGGGACTTCAGAAAGCCACAGGCCTCCAGTGACCGCTCAGGCTGGCATGACCCATGGGGTCCATCCACCTGGAGGGCGAAGTAATACCCATGGCTTTGTAGGTGCTGATCTAGGACCTTTCTGGGCCAAAGCAGCACCTTCTCAACAGGACGATCACCAGCCTGAAGGATCCACTCCTCCCCTCCAGACTCCCTGACCTCCACCAGCTGGTAGGTCTTGGACATGTCAAGTCCTAGGGTGACCCCAGCATCCTGGATGACTCGGGCCGCCGTGGCCTCCTTATGGACCCTGAGGGTGCAGGACTGGGCCGTTTTGAGGCACGGCCTCGGGTATATCTGGAGAACGTAGGTGGCCTCGTCCAGATAGAGTGTTCTTCTGTTTTCCGGGGCGCTCATGGTAACAATCGCAGGCACGCAGCAGCCTCGCCTCAGCACACCGCATGTCACATAGCACCTGGAGAGAGGGGAGAGAAGGAGGGAGGGAGAGCGTTAGAGAGGATCCAAAAGAGAAGGAAGAAAAGAGACCTCCAGCTAGTGCATGTTCACGCTTGCCCCATCTCAATAAGAACGCAAGGAACTCCGAGGCTGTAACCACGGAAGCAGGCCCTGATCCCCACCCTGACCCCTATTCTGATCCCCATCCTGACCATCAAACTGACCCCCATTAGGCAAATCACAGTGTTTAACATGTTTATCAACACATGGAAACTTTTCTTCCACACAAATCAGAGTCAGTGTTCTTCTATCGACCACAAGACCCCAGCCAGGGAAAAGAGCCTACCTGTTCTCAGGCGTGTCTGTTCCACCTGTCCACACTGGGACCTCCCTCAGACTGGTCCCAAAACTTCAGAGAAGAAAACAACCTGGTGTGGAGATAAGAAAGGTGAGGGTGAATTCACCTGTTTTAACTATTAATTCCCTCCAGACTGCGCCTCTGCCTCCCCCTGCAACTACCACTCGGAAAAAAACAGGCAGAACAGTCTAGCTCTTCTCCGACCAGTCCGCGCGACCAAAGTTCAAACTGGCAGCGCTTCCTGGCCGCGAGCAGCCGTTCACCTGAGTGTGTTGAGCTCGTGTCCACTCCTCAGATCTCAGCCAAGCGCGTGCGCTCTAAAAACAAACAACCAAATCAACAACAAATAAACAAAACGTGAGGCGTCAAGCTCAGGCTCGCTTGCGGTTCCGGGAGCACTGCCGCTCCGTCCTCGCGCTCAGCCGCGCGCTCGGCTATCGCCGCGGGTGGGGGGGAGGTGTGACGTCACACATAATTCTCACTTTATTCCACTTCACACCCGTCTTGATGCAAGCCCCGCCCTCCCGCGCTGTGATTGGCCACAGGACCAGAGGACGCTTCGTAGCACACACAGTGTGATGTTTGTTAGTTTTGTTGCTATGAGGGGTGTGTGTGTAACTGATACAGCTTGGTGAATACACCAGATAAACAGTGGAGATTTACTTTCTCACACATATATTTGTGTGTGTGTGTGTGTGTGTGTCTATATGTTCAGTGACTTTACACACTCAAGGTGTTCTATCAAGTTGCTTCAGCATCTGTCTGGCATGAAGACAGAGAAAGAGATGAGATCGTGGGAAAGAAATGATTGAGAAACAAAATGTGAGGGAGAGAGAAAGGCGAAATAGAGAAATGTGTGTGTGAAAGAGGGAGTGGGAGTGGGAGAGAGAGAAACATGTGAGAGAGAAAGAGAAACGAAAAAATATCTGAGAGAGACACAGGGTGAGAGAAAGATGGAGACAAATGAGAACAAAAGATCCAACAGAAGAAATATAGAGAAAGGGTGAAAGGAGAGGGAGGAGTGTGTGTGTGTGTGTGTGTGTGTGTGTGTGTTTGTGTGTGTGAAAGAGAGAGAGAGGGAGAGAGAGAAACATGAGAAGGAGGGAGAGAAATCAGAAAGAGAAGTGAGTCTTAATAATTTAATAATAACTTAATAATAATTTTACACCTGAGCAGAATGGAGCTTGTGCCGCTTTCACCCTTTCACTTTAATGGTTAACAGCTTGTGACCAAAGTGTCCAGAAAGTGAAAGAAAAAAGATTTTTTTCCAAATAAAAGCTCAGTCACACCAACTTCTCCTTTCACTTTCACAGAGAAACTACACAATCGCACACCGCTGACCTCAGGACTGATCAGAGGTCTGACCTCAGCACTGATCAGAGGACTGACCTCAGCTCTGATCTGAGAACTGACCTCAGGACTGATCAGAGGACTGACCTCAGGACTGATCAGAGATCTGACCTGAGCACCGATCAGAGGACTGACCTTAGCTCTGATCTGAGAACTGACCTCAGGACTGATCAGAGAACTGACCTCAGGACTGATCTGAGGACTGACCTCAGGACTGATCTGACGACTGACCTCAGCACTGATCTGAGGACTGACCTCAGGACTGATCAGAGGACTGATCTCAGGACTGATCAGAGGACTGACCTCAGCACCGATCAGAGGACTGACCTCAGCTCTGATCTGAGAACTGACCTCAGGACTGATCAGAGGACTGACCTCAGGACCGATCAGAGGACTGACCTCAGGACTGATCTGAGAACTGACCTCAGGACTGATCAGAGGACTGACCTCAGGACTGATCAGAGGACTGACCTCAGGACTGATCTGAGGACTGACCTCAGCACTGATCTGAGAACTGACCTCAGGACTGATCTGAGGACTGACCTCAGCACTGGTAAGAGTACTGACCTCAGGACTGATCTGTTAACTGGCCTCAGCTCTGATCTGAGAACTGACCTCAGCACTGATCTGAGGACTGACCTCAGCACTGATCAGAAGACTGATTTTAGCACTGATCTGAAGACTGACCTCAGCACTGATCTGAGAACTAATCCCCAGACTGACTTGATGACTGACCTCAGGACTGATCAGAGGACTGACCTCAGCACTGATCTGAGGACTGACCTCAGCTCTGAGGACTGACCTCAGGACTGATCTGAGGACTGACCTCAGCACTGATCTGAGGACTGACCTCAGGACTGATCTGAGGACTGACCTCAGCACTGATCTAAGGACTGACCTCAGGACTGACCAGAGAACTGACCTCAGCACTGGTTAGGTATCTGACAACAATAGGACTGATCTGAGGACTGACCTCAGCACTGATCAGAGGACTGACCTCAGCTCTGATCTGAAAACTAATCCCAGGACTGACTTGATTACTGACCTCAGCACTGATCAGGTGACTGACAACAATAGGACTGATCTAAGCACTGACCTCAGGACTGATCAGAGGACTGACCTCAGTATTGATTTGAGGACTGACATCAGGACTGATCTGAGAACTGACCTCAGCTCTGATGAGAGCACTGACCTCAGGACTGATCAGAGGACTAACCCCAGGACTGATCTGAAGACCAATCCCAGGACTGACTTGATGACTGACCTCAGCACTGATCAGGTGACTGACAACAATAGGACTGATCTGAGAACCAACCTCAGAACTGATCTGAGAACTGATCTCAGCACTGTTCTGAGGACTGACAATATCAGGACTGAACTGAGGACTGACCTCAGTACTGTACTCAGGACTGATCTGAGAACTGACAACATTAGGACTGATCTGAGGACTGATATCTGGACTGCTCTGAAGACTGACCTCAGGACTGATTTGAGAACTGACAACATAAGGACTGATTGGATGACAGACATTATCACAACAGATATGAGGACAGATCATTTCAGGACTTATTTAAGGACAGATCCGAGGACTGAACCTAACTGCTGATGGGTGGTTGATATATTTGGCTGAATAAAGTTTTGGTTTTTTTTTTATCTCAAATGTAATTTGATTTAAAATGTATATATTTTCTTTTAGAGTTTGTCCTGAAATTTATATTTATTCACTAGCTTATTGCCATAGTGACAAAAAAAATTGTCATACGGTGCGAAATGAATGTTATTGTGTATTAAATTTAAAAAGTCTTATAATGTGATAATATAAAACTATTTATTCTGATTCTTTATAATAACTATATAAAAGTATAGCATTTTTATTTGCAAAAATGTTACATTTTGCATTATTTTACTTTATCAACACTCCTAGACAGAAGTTTACTCATAATCTTTCTATATACTTCAAATTAATTTGGAAATATCTTGTTATAAAGGTACTAAAACACTTGTGACCTTTGGTGGCACTATTCCCTATCTGTCACATTGATGATTTTATGATTAATAACCAAAAAGCCTTAATTATTTTCTAAATTCTGAATGTCACACAAAATGACTTGGTGTCACACCATATGATGAATCACACCACACAACAATCTGTATCCAAAAATCTGTATTAGCTAAATTTAACAAACAACCAAACTGAGTTTGACAAGTGACTGGAATCAATGTTTCAGTTACAGCAACATCGCAATGTTTAAAACAGTGAATTCAACACAAAGTAGCAGAGCTTTATCTGTAGAGCTTTCTTTGAGCCAAGTTTTTCCAAGTAGAACGTGCTTTTCAACTTGGGCTCAATATAACTACACATAGCACAAATGTTATAAGCCTGTATCACTATAAAAAACTTAATTGTTTTCATTTACTTTGCTCGCCTTTTTCTCAGGACCTCAGGACCACAGGATCTGCATTTAATCTCCTCCTGTACCTATTTCCTTGTTCTTTCTGCACTTGCCATTTCTCGCCACTTACTAAAATCTGCCTCAAAAAAGTAAATAAATAATGGGAAACATTTGAATGACAAAATGCTGTAGTTTATCATGGATTCATCTTCAAAATGGGAAAGTATAGAAGTAGGAATTCACCAAATTAAGTTGGTGTAATGATATTAAATGGGTGAATAATCTACTATCAAAATATGTTAAACAGACAAAATATTCAATAAATGTATTATAACTATTAGCTATGAAATATGTATCTAAGAGCATTATTTATGTATTTAAATGCAGTTCATATAGTGTGACAAAATAGTCATATGGTGTGACAAGAAAACCCTGTCACCCCTTATGATGTTGTGTCACAGCATTTCATGTAGTTAGCATGAGATTAAGCAATGTGCTTTTATGCTAACATCCTAAAATCATGCTAACTACAATATTACAATATAGCTCTCAGGGTAATATTGACTGAAAAGTTATTTCTGTTGGGCATTTTTGTGTAAAATGCGTCACACCAAAAGACTGAAGCAGGAGTGCCGGATAAACTTGATTTTTTTGACATCATGAAGAGAGATAACTCACCTTGTGTGACGGTCTCAGACTAGTTTTGACCCTGGTTCCCGGTCACGTGCCGGTTTTTTCTATTTTTGGTTGGACACGTGGCTGTGGTTTTCTG
>JBBJLR010158425.1:0-14685 GCA_037577145.1 Brachypetersius gabonensis
ACTCTGAGTTCTGAGAGTAAACACCGGTTCTAGACTGTTTTACACTGTTTATATTTACTGAAATCAGAGTTTACTGACACATGATAAGTAGGATTTTTTAATACTCTTACTTGATTATTACTAACAGTAATAGTGATAGCACTAGTTAACTATAAATAGGTGTTTAAGGTGTTTTTCATACAAAATCTTTGGCAAAAGAGATAAATGAGACCAGTTTCGACAATTTGTTTTTTTTTTTAAAACCATATATTGTCAACATAAACAAAAACTCCCGTCCGTCACTCTTCCAGGCTGTTGGTTTTTTTCCAGAGTCTTGTGTTGTCCTCCTTTGTGCTGCCAGCTCTCTCAGTCTCTCCCGCTGTGCGAGAGTTTTGCTGTGTGTGCTGGATCTCAGGGCTGGGGCTGTTTTTGCCACATTGCTGCAGCTGATCTGAGCTTTTGTCTGTGGAGCCGACGAAGCTGTAGGCAACAAAGAAAGAAATGGCAGCCATATTACAAAGAAAGGGAGCAGGAGTGAAAGCCTAGCATCTGTTCTTTCGTATTCTCGAAGCTCCAAGCTGTGTAGAGGAGGAGGACAAGGCAGCGTGATGAAGTCACTGGGCTTTCCTCTGATTAGAGGTGTGGTGAGAACGGTGAAATGAATGCAAGATGCCAGTTACCACGAAAAGGCGTGTTTGATGACGATGTGCAGGTGGGTGTAGGTTTAGATTAACTTAATTTGGTGTGTTGAAAGAACCTGGTCACTGCTGATGGATCAGTAAAACCTTATTAACTGATGCTGCACTGCTTTAATCAATGTTTCCTGATTTTCCAATCAATCTTCTTTAGATTATTGGGAGTTTATTTACTGTTTAAAAGGAATTGTATGATTACGTTGTTGCATGAACTAATTGTACATTCTGTGTTTTTTCTTAATTTTTTGGATGTAAGACAGTGACAAAACATAACAAAAAAGTAGGGAAGGCCTTAAATAGTGAAAGTGGCCTTTCTGTCATACGTGAACACACCACAGCACACAGTGTGAAATTCTTCCTCTGTATTTAACCCATTCACCAAGTGAAGCAGCGGGCAGCCAGGAACACAGCGGCCGGGGATCAGGGTGCTCAGGGAACCTCAGAGACGCTTAGTGGCGTTGGGAATCAAACCCACAACTTCCTGATTACAGGGAAAACACCCTAACCACTAGAGCACCAGCTGCCCCACAAAACAGTATACGCAAGGAAACCTTTCAGTCAAATTAATAATAATAAAAAACAGTCAAATTACTACAGTCATCAAATATTCTCTCTTCTACCTGTAAACATGTGTTATAATGTTTTTAATCTGCACTTCTAACAGACTTTTTCTGCTTAATTCAGTGAGCTATACTGCCCTACAAAGGCAAAAGACCTTAACTTCCCAGAGTGTGAAACTGAGAAAAATGACTTTAAAGTTTTTTTAAGGGTCAAGTTTGAGCTTAATGTTTTCATGTTAATAATGTATTCATTTATCTGATCTACTGATCATACAGCTGGCTGGACAGTTGGCTCCCACAGTTTCACACTCTGGGAAGTTAAGGTCTTTTGCCTTTGTAGGGCAGTATAGTGTACTGTAATTTATGCACGTGCATTTTCTTTGGTATATGCAGGGTTAATACAGTAAGAAATTAATTTAATTTACAGTAGTAAGAATACAGGCATTAAGGTGAAATCGCTCAGAGAAACACTCAGGAAACTGTTCTGATGCAGGAATGCCGGACCGCTGCCAGAGATGCCTCACAGCGCAGCAGACGATCAACAGCAATGAGAAATAAATAACGTTCTCATATTGGCTATTCTATACAGTTACATTTTATATGGAAATGTAGCTGAATTTATGAAAATTTATGAATGCATGAAAAATCATATATTGCCAGGAAAAAAGCAAAGAAAATGTGGAGGATGTCTGTGGTTTCCCTGAATTAGTGCGGGTTTACTGTATTGGGTTGATACAGGAAAAAAAAAGAAAGAATGATGGCACACATGGTGTAGCTGTGTACGTTTTCCTGTGGGTTAGTGGAGTGTTCATAGCATCGTACCCTGCCACATTTACACCTGTTTACTTAATGCAACTAGTGTCTGGACTGAAACCTGATTTTAACTACACATGTTCACACTTGGCACTCAAATGCATCTCTGGTCAGTCAGAGGTGAATAATGTGCATATCTTCTAATGCACATTGACTAGTTGTGCCTGTGTTGCTCCTCATTTTGTGTCCTGTTTAAAACGTTTGCATGACACTAAGCTAAAATGCTCACTACCAAATTAAACTCATGCAGGAGCAGTCATGGACAGTAATGCCCACGTTATTGTTTTTTTTCAGTTGCTTAAGCACAATTTTGAACAGGGCTCAAAACCTTAAATCACCAAACACAATTCACAAAACCACACACCAAAAGAGCAAAACGCCGCACCCATTCTGCAAAATTAAGCTCTGCATGCAAAACTATACAAACACTTCTCAAACTCAAACTTTTACCTTGAAAACTAAACACTTTAATTATTTCTGCATTTCTCTGAATGGGCTCCCTGTAGAGCTGCTTCATGTGTATTTGGTGTCATTGAAGTAAATGGGTGCTCAGGCTGCTAAAAATCGTATGATCATTTATTTCTCTAAGCCTTTCTTCAATAATTGCTAAAACCAAATCTATTGTTGCAGCTTCTTTTTCTTCACTGAACATTCGATTTCCTCCACCACCCTGGACTTTTCTTTCAATCCTTTGATGAAAGTAGAGTAACGTAATTATTAGTCAGTATCCAGTTTCTTTTTTCTTAGTGTTTGTGAAGAAACAGTGGTAGCTGACTGACTCTGATCATTATATCTATGCCACAGTGTGGCCTGTCTGACTTCACTCTGAAAATATTGAAACAGTTCTTGATTGGAGCTGCGCTTTAATAAAAACCACATGCAAGTCTATTACAGATCTAATATTACTCAGCACTCAGAAAGTGGATGTGACTGAAAAAAAACTGAGAGCAGATCTGAGATCAGCTTGAAAACCTGGTTTAGAAAAGTGTGTTGTGGTTTCTGATGATTACCAAAAATGTTTGTTGACCGGTGATATTTATGATATGGTGAAATAATGCTGCCCCGGATCTCATTTGAAAGTACTGGGATTCTTTATCTGCGTTGTCTTCTCCAGCTCTAACCCTATCTCTCACTCGTCCTCAACGTCATTCTCTTTCTTGCCTTTGTTGTTGTACAATTGTTGTGAATCTGGAGTCTTTATAATCTTCGCATTCTGACTGCTGAGTTATCTAATTTGCAGTCAGGTGCTTGGCCAGGTGACATGTATAATTGTCCAATTGGCTCATTGGTGCGTTTTTTTTTAAATGGCAGTGTTTAAGAATGGCCAAAAAGTCACTTTGTGCCAAATTCCCGTGTCTTACTTAGAGACATGTGTAGTAGGATGTAGAAAATGTCTTGTTCAATTGCAAATTGTGTGTAAAGGTCTATTATGTTTAGAATTTTGCTAAAATGAGCGTCACATTTTGATCTTTGAGCACCTGTTTTTAAAGTTGGGCTTTACATTTGATTTGTTAGGAACTGGGAAAAACTGTGGCAGAGTGGCATAGAGATTAGATGTTTTAGATGTTAAAGGTGTCTTAAAGGGACGGGTGTACTTAAACTGTGACAAACTGCTGGGAAAATGTATCTCAGACCACCTCCTAAAACAGTTTGAGTGATCAGAAAAATGTTTTAAAAGCATTTAAATGCACAAATGTTTGCACATTTTTATGTGGATAAACCTTATGCAGATATGACCAGGTGTAAAAAGTGTCTAGATGTTTATCTTAAGAGTTTAAAAAAAGGAAATGAAAATAGCTAAGTTCGTCATGAGATCCTAAGTTAGATCCCGTGTGATGTCATAGCCATCCATGGCTATGTGTGGAGTCTAACAGAGCACAACTGGTCTCAATATCTCTGGCTGGGTGTTACAGACCACCCTCTCCTCCCCCATTTAGCAGCATGGGTGTCTGTTAGCTGACATAACAAAAGTGTCACATGTTGAGCTGTAGATTGATGATGCTTAAGCAGCACTTTGAATTATGTGACGCTGCTTCACATGTCTTGTAGGGAGCATGTGTCCAAACATATACAACTGTGCAGGAGGACGAGGGGGCGTGGCAGACGAGGCACAGACATCCATTTTAGTGCAAAATTATTAAGAAAAATATAATTTACTAATTTTGTAACAAATATTAAATTCAGCAACCATTTAAAATATAACTTTTTTTTATACTGTCCAGAGACAGTGTCTTGAGATTAAAATACATGATTTATTTCTCCTTGCTGCTGATTGGCTGCTGCCCTGTGACTCGTGTGGAAGCTGCAGTCCAGAGTTTCCCTCTTGGAGCGTCTCCAGTGTTCTCCCGTTTTTCTTCTTCCTAAACCCCTGCATTTTTGTTACTGTAAACTAACTTATTACTGTATTTAGCCTGCTTATACCAAAGAAAATGACAGCACGTACCAAAACAAACATGTGTACAGTATATTAGGAGAAAGGTATTTTACATTCTAGCAACTGTTGGAGACAGCAGTTTAATGTATACTAGGAGTACGGCTAGGAGCTAACCTTTACATTTTCTTTAAGGATAATTAAGGGTAATTAAGCTGAGTTTTAAATGAAATTAAATGTTTTGGGACCAGATTTGGGGGCATATGTATGGTTTACACTATAAAAAATAAGACTTTTTTTTATACCAAATAAGGAATTTTCACTATACCCTGGTGCTCTTGGAATGCAACCCCCCCACGATTGTCGTGGGTTAACTGTACATGTATATTGGCCAACACTCAAGGATGAAAAAAAATATATATCTCTACTCTTAGCCTAACATACAAAGGACAACTGGAATTGGGTGTGGATCAGCTACAGTCTTATTTTACACCAGTTGAGGTAGGTCTAGACAGTGAAAGTCTAAGCAAAGCTTCATGTGAGTATTTAATACTATTTACAGCATCACTTTCAGGTTAATTTCTTGATACAAATACACTCCTGGAAGCCTACAGTTGCAATGGCCCACTAAGCTTAGGATACAGATGTGAAAGAACTTATTTTAAGAAATCTTAGGTTGAGTTTAAAAGCCAGTTTAGAAGTTGTGATTATCCACCACTGAGCTTTTGTAATTGTTTTTCTACTCAATCATGTCTTACACGCCGCTGGAGGGATCGACTTCCACTTCAGCCACAAGAGCATTAGTGAGACTAGACACTGATGTTGGGCGATAAGGCCTGGCTCACAGTCGACTGTGGGGTATTGGACACGGTTGAGGTCAGGCCAGCCAAGCTCTTCACTAAACTCAGCAAACCATTTCTTTATGGTCTTTGCTTTGTAATCAGGCCTCGGTCAGACAGAAACAGACAAAGGCTTTCCCGCAAACTGTAGCCTAAAACTGTAAGTTGGACATGCACAGTTCTCTTTAATATCATTGTACGTTAAATGCAGAATTAAGTAATTAATTTTCCTGAAATAGAACAAAAGGCCACTGTAGAACAATAACAGCACTCTTACACCTTTATTGCACGCCACACTGTGAGAGATACATGCAAATAAAATCTTCCCTGGCAGACTGTGGAAATTCACTTGTGCTGCAGGTCATTATGTTGTTGAGTGAAAGTGAAAGCTACCTTATCCTACACATTTTAAGCAGTAAGGCAATGCACAAAACCAGTACACTAATGTGCAACTCACTATATTCATTGCAGAATGGCTTTAAGTGCAACATCCATTGGTGTGCACATAATAGAGCTAACTCAATTTTGATGCTTTGTAATTCAGATCTTACTTTCATTTGCTGATGTACAGTGCCTTTGGTCATTTCTCCCCTAATATACGTTTCTGCCTGGTTTGTTATGGAGTTATTTCTTTGTTTAATGTAAATGAGATTGCATTGTCATGTTGAGATAAGACACTGGGTCTAAACCTTTTCAGACACTAATGTGTGTAAAAACCCAAGAAACACCGCTGTGCCTGATACACTCCTGTCAATCCATGTGGTCAACAGCAGTCCTGTGGTCTAGAACTGACCACTGTTGAACAGGGTAGACAGGCCAAGGGCGACGGAGAAACTGAGCAGAACGACAAATGGGCCAGTCTGTAATTGTCCAACTAATGTGTGGAGCTCTTAAGTCAAGTGAAGCTCAAATAGTGGACAGGGAGTGATCGAATATGACAGGACTTCAAACCTGAAAACCTTTGCATTTTTAAATTTTTCCCCACTTTGTTTCCTACTGTTTTCACCTTTTCCTGCATCAACATGAAGGAGAGTACCTGCCAAATAACTAAAGAAAAAATGGACGTTAGGTGAAGTCAGAGTCTGGAACAGAGTAAGCAACAGAGCAAGTGATGCAGTTAAATTGACCTTGTTTAATCTGCAGATTAGACCCTTTACATTCCTTTTCTTTGCAAACAGCAGCCACCCCAGTCTAAGATATACATTCAGTTCACATTTTCACTACAGCCAAATTGTTTACAGAGCTGATGACAGCCTAGGCATGTATTGGTGTCTTTGAAAACAGTATACAAGCAATGGCTTGTGTTAGGCTTCATAAGCTTGACTAAGTTCATTATCTGGCTTTGACAATGGCAATCTTTAGAAGAAATAGTAGAACTACAGAATCTGTTGTAGAGGTATCAACAGTGTAAGATGTGCTAAACGGCTGGTATATCCAAAAGCCAGTCTCTCTCACTGTTCCCATTAGTGTAAATAGTGGCATTTAAGCCTTTGTTCCTGTGTGTAATTCCAAATATCTGAAATAAATGAAAAGAAAACCTCAGAATGCACTGGAAGGCCACCAGTCAGACCATGCAAAAATAAAACCGCCAGCCAGCAGACTAATACAAGAATGTTAAAATGTCATAACTGTGACCAAAAAAAACCCAGAACAAAACAAGAAACCATAAATGCTTCCAGGACTAGTGTTAGGATTGTACCATGTATAATTAAATGTAAATTTCTCTATTTGAACTGCATAAAATAGGAGTTAATCTAATCTCTTTCATTTGCATATCGTCATAAAAAATACTACCTACCTTTACAGTCAACAGTTTTGACTGCATATTGGCATTTGTAGCAACTTGCTGTATTTCTATGCAACATGCTAGCGCTTGTTGCTAACTAACGTGATTTAGCAGTTTGAAAGCAAGTCAGTACAAAGCTGTATATCCATATAACCATAATTCGGACACAAGCCAAAAAGAGTAGTTTTCCATTTACCTGGTTCGGGAACATGTAAAGCATGCGCCACACTTGCTAAGATAAAACACAACACAGCTTCACGGTTTAAGACTTGCAGGAGCTCCTTGCTCACAGCTACAGCTACCAGGAATGACGCTGGAAAACCAAATGATAACTCAGCAGATAAAGAAATGCATATTTGTCCTCAAAATTATGGTAGAGCATTGGAAAATTACTCTGTCACAGTTGTTGACTCCCTCCTGAAGTGCAAGATAAGAAGACGCTCTGAATTCCTTTCCCCAGCCCAAGGACACCTGCGCAGCTCAGGCTTACGCACACTTACGCACGCACACCTTTGCCTGCTTGTTGGGTGGGCTGCAGGACCAGATGGCTGTTTGCCTACATCAGACTACCTCCACGGGGACGGGTGTCTTTTTTCTCTCCTCCTCTTCCTCATGTATTCTACTTTATTTCTTTTTTTTTCCCCTTTCTACCTCTCATCTGACCTGTCCCCCCAAAGTGTGAAGTTTGTGTATGTATAGTCAGAGAGGTCCAATTTCACTGCATGTAATGTGTATGTGACAAATAAAGGCTGATTGACTCACAACTCACAGTTGATACGTGTGCACAGCTCTGACTCTTGACTACTGGACTGGTGGTTGTTCAGTTGTGAGGTTAGATTGCCAAACTCCATGTGATAACCATTAAAATTAGTGTTTATATCTGTAAACGTGCATGTTAAATGGCAGATATAACGCAAAACTCACTTTAGTTATAAAAGGTCTATGGACTACGAAGCATGGTCCTGAAGTTCTATACACAGAATCCCTCTCACATAGAGATTCACCAGCTTTATTCTGCACAGTTTCAGGCCCTTTCAGAACCAGCCGTGTGGAAGGAGGGCCCAGTGTGACATTATACTGGGTCAATTTGCATAAAACCGCCCCTCATCTGTCGAGACTCCACCCACAAGATTAGTTGAAGATCTGCCACGTTGTCTGCTAGTTCTACGCGCACGGAGAAGACGAGCGCTGTGTCTACAGGCAGAGGCAGGTTACGCATGAAGTGAATTACACATTTTTGATGGCTATGTCCCAGAAACACTCGACAAGAATCTTTGTGTGCAAACCACTTCAAGGTAGACTGCTGTGTGAACCTCGGACAGTACACAGCAGGATTAGCCAGCAAACTTTGACGAATGGATCTGCACCTACTGTCCGTGAAAAGTCAGCAGATGAGGAAGATTTTGTGTTTCTATTACAGTTAAGTATGAACTAGCTTGTTCGTTTCATAAGCAAGTGGGGCATGTTTTGAAGCCCATAGACCTTTTATAACCTTTTTTTTTAATTAATAGTGAGTTTTGCATATGTCCCCTTTTAAAAACTACAAGGGTCCCATTTTTACATTATGTTTTAAATTCACATTCAACCTACTCTCCTTCAATGTTTTTGGATGGAAGCTTTGGGCTCCATCTTGGAGGTACACCTCATTAAAAGTTCCACCTAGTGGCTAGGATGCCAGGAGTCTAATCGCGTACAGGAAGAAGCCTCCCAGGCCGGCAACAGCTGCCACAGCGATGGCCCTAACAAACAGGAACTCCATTGAGTCCTCCAGCTTGGTGTGCAGTTTGAGGACCTGGCGGTGTGTGTCCTCACGTGAGCCGGAATTTTCGATCACATGGCTGGCCAAACCGCGTTTCTCGTTCAGGGGCATCTGCGCGGCAACACGCTGCTCTGCCTCCTCCTGGCTCAAACCGTCCCTGTGCATCAGCCGAGCCAGCTGTGTGGCAGGATCACTGAGGCAGAGAAAGTGGGAGAGATGAAGGGAGGGACAGATTTATGAGACTTTAGTACACAAACTAACACGCTGAGAACAGCTTCACTCACAGGCTATGGCTACAGAGCCTGTAATAATGAGTGCACTGTGAGAGGCAGTGAAGAAAAGAAAAGTAAAGTACTTACCAGTAGACGACCACTGTGTGATTTAAGAAGCGTGTGAGACGACGCGTCTCAAACAGCAGAGGCACGTCCAGAATCACATACCGATAACCTTAAGGAGGCAAAAAAACAACCAAAAAAAACCCCAACACATACACCCACACAAACAAAAAGCCAGATTAGTCATCATTAAAAAAACAGTACAGCTTTAACTATAAAATAACTATAGCTTTTAAATAACTGCCAAAACAAGAACAGCCTCTTTTGAATGGGCAATAATTTTTTCAATACACTGATTAACTTGTCATTAACGTGTTTTAATGACCAGACAATTTGATGAAAGCGCAAAAAAACCACCAAGAAAGAGTGTTCAAACAGTAAGCAAATGCATTCATGTATATTTACAGAATTAAAAAAAACTAAACAATTTGGGTTGATTATCTGAACAGGCATTAAACACAACATTCTGAATTTACAGCACTCTTCACTGAAAGAAAAGAGGAATCCAGGAATAGGTTTAATCCCTTTAATCCAGGAATAGGTTTAATCCCTGTCCAGGAAATCAGCCCTTGTAAATGAGGAAGTGTGTGTGGAGTGGTGGAGTGTACCAGACAACCAGAACATGAGGTAAACAGATTTATAGTGCTTCTGCATCCAGGTAACTCACTCATCCTAGAGCTGGGCTGAATGACATCTGAATAGCGATGAACTGAAAACCGTAAGTGAACTGAGCAGAACATCAAAACCATATGTTTAAGTTATATGTTTCATGGCCACTGCTCACAGAAGGATAAACTGAGGAAAAGGTCTATGGTGATTACTCAGGACCTCCCGTTATGAAATCATCGTCAAAATAACTGCCAGATGAGACAATACCTAATAAAATGAATAGTGGCAGCCTTAATTGCAATCGATCGGAACTACACTTTAGTGTCTCAAACATACACTGCACGCCAAGGATTTGATTGCTTTTACAATTTTCAATAATTTCAATTAGGAAAAGCTTTTGTTAACATAAATCAGTACTTTTTTTTGCACTTGATCAATTAAAAAAAAATTTAAAAAATCAACAAAAAATCCCCCATTACTTAAACAGGGCTCCCACGGGTCCTTGAAATCCTTGAGAGTTTCTGTATCTGAACAAATAAGTTCAAGGCCCTGGAAAGTTTTTGAAAACAGGCATAAAAAGACAGTCCTTGAACGTTTTTTGTGAACTGAAATTTCATGGATGACTACCGCTGTCAACGTGTTATTATTTTGCCACCACAAGTTGGTTTAAAATTATGCCTATACCGACTTAAAATTTTGCAAAAGTTCGTTTGTTCTTCTGTAGATTTTCCATACTGCATTCTTGTTTCCTGTATGTAGTCAATGTAATGTGTGCATAGCCTCTTGCAGAGCAAGCACACTATTGTTCGACTTAAGTTTTCTCTTTATTTTTATTCCGTTCACCCGTTTTTTGGCCTGCTACTCCTCCCAGGGCTTTCGAGATAGAGACACCGTTCCAACTCTGACACGTTGAGACCGATCTCCAATAGCATGCTTGTTCAAAGTTTTATTCAGATTTTTTCTAGCAACTTTTTCCCATTTGTCCTCATCTCCAGGAGACCTTTCCAAGCCCTCATTTTTATTTTTAGCCAGAATAGATCAGGGGTTATTCCTCAAACAGTTCACCTCGCTGCCGTGTTCCAGTACTTTTGTCCGAGTTGCATATCTGGGCGAGGAATTTAAATTAAAAGTGGCGAATACGGGTTCACCTTTACATTTTCTTTAAGGGTAATGTATTGAGTTTAAATCAAAGTGTTCTTGGAGCATTATTTATGGTTTACACTATTAAAATAGGATTTTTAGGCATTTAAAAAAAAAAAAAAAAAAACCACAACCCGGTTTTTAGAAATATGCGGGTGATCTTGGATTTAGGGATGCACCAAAATTCTTATTTATTTTTTTTGACACCGAAACCAAAAATGGGGAAACACTTGACCGAAAACCGAAACTGAAACATCGAAAGAAATTATTATTATTAAATTATTAAAATAATTTGTTACAAAACTATAAACATGTTTACTTAGCATTCAAACAATGCACAATATAAAATATAATTTGAAATAAAATATTTTACTTACTAAAATAAGAGAGCGGAAATATTATACAATTAAATATCTTCTCTCATAAAACAAGTATTCAAGTGTATTTTAATATTCTGAGCGAAGTGCATTCAGAGCAAGTGCTTTAAAAACTGGTGAAAGATAAACACCATTCTCTGGAGTCCTTTAACAAAATAGTGTATTAAACAGAGACTGGCAGCCCATATCTTAACCATAATCACTGGAAAACTTTCCTGCCTTTTCAGAAACACAGACAGAGTTGGCGTGGTCGAAGGGTCTCCTCTGTGCTTCAGACTCTGTCCCTTTGTGGATCCTCCTCTCTAGAAATGTCGGCATTCCACACATTCCATTCCACACAAAAAACAGCTTTCTGAGTGTCTTTCTTATGGGGGTTTCCACTCACTGGTACCAGCTCGGCTCAACTCAACTTTGCTTTTCCATGTCCGTATCTGAACGTTAGCATTAACGCTAGCGTTAACATTAGTGCTAACGTTGCTACTTTAAGCCTTGTCTGGTGCCAATTATCTCTGTTTTGTGGCAAACAGCCAAAAACCAAGGATAAGAATAAAACCCCTCTGATTTCATCAATGCTGAAGATTGTAAGGATGCCGGGTTGTTTACCTCAGTTTAGAGCCTCCGCTCGGACTGCTGTTCAGAATGTTTGGTCTCTATAGCAACCAGCTGTAGTGGAAAACTGAAGGTTTTGAGGACCTGAATATTCGGTGCATCCCTACTTGGAATGTAACCCCTGCGAAATTGTGGGAGATTACCGTAGTCCTGCTCAGACATGCTTTGTCTGAAACTCCCCCCATTCACTTCCATTCATTTTTCACACCGCTGAAATGAATGCAGTTTCAGAAGAAAAAACTTTCAACCAAACCATATGAAACCTCAGGCTACGGCCCCACAGACACACCTGTTTAAACTGAACAATATGGACAGAAGTATTGAGACAGAGCTGTTTCTGGGTGGTTACTAAGGCATAAAAGGCAGTTGCTATGGTTTAGGAGATGGTTGCTATGAAGTTTCTAGGGTGTTTCTTGGCGGCAAGCCCATTTCAAAATTTCTTCAGGCTACAGCTACGAGACTCTGTAGTCAACCTCAGCCTCATCAAATAGAAGGGGGGCAAGAAGGGTCAGATGACTGCTGCATTCGAGCAGGTACACTTTGCATTTTCTCTGTGGAAATACAGTCTAGTTTCAACTAAAATTCCATAAAACAGTAATGTACATCCTTAATGTATGTAGTGTGGACATATCCATACATTTTGGATACGAATGTAGGCTATGAATATTATTGACATGAATGAAGGCTATACATTCAGTCCACTTTCTTGCATTGATTTTGTCCCAACAACAACTTTGCCATTCACAGTCTTTTATTGCATTTGCATCTGAAATTGTTTATTGATAACATATTCAGCGGTAGCAGTAAGTAAATGCCGCCTTGTGTGGTCCTTGAATTTGAGGATATTGGTCCTGGAAAGTCCTTGAAAGATCCTTGAATTTGATGTTAACCAAGGTGTGGGAACCCTGCTTAAAAGAATTGGATAAACTAGGTGTCCCCAAACATTTGGGGGGCCATGCTAATACACACAGTTATGTGGAGTACTGTGATTGGAGCACCTGGGGCTAAGTCAGTGGTTTGCTAGTGATTTGCTCAGCGTTTTATCGCCTGGTCCGTCAGATTAACGGCGAGGAGGAGTGTCCAAAGGTTCTGGCACCCGGCTACTTTAAGGGTATTGTAGATCATTTCTTGTGACAGAGCTAGAAAAAGACCTGCTGTACTACTCTCCCTTTGGTCATCTAACCTAAATTGATTGTGACATCCATGCAGAGATGTTTTTAGACAAAGCTAAAAGCTATGTAATCGAACCATGCAGAAAACACACGGTCTCATTTGCTAGAGGCTCGTCACATAAGGCAAGAGTTTGATTGTTTGCAGCTTAATAATTCCTAATGATTAAATAAATTGATTAGGAATGATTAATTATTTCATTTGTTTATTATTTACCCACCCAAAACACAACGTTCACTTGTAGGAAAAGTTAGATTAATTCTACTCCAGTTAGTGCAGATACAATTTTTACAGGATGGATTTTCAGTATTTTTTTTTTTTATTTTCAAAACCACAGTCAGAGCATTACTTTGTTTGGACTAAGACAACAAACAGTATCTTCTCTGCTACAAAACAAAATACACTAAGCCAACACAACAAAACTCTCCTTCACTCCTCCCCCAGCTTTTCTTGAAATTATAAGCATGCATTTACCTGCTGGGAGTATTCATTGCAAAACTGAGCATGAAAATAAACTCAAGTTACCGTTCAGGAGAAATTGCTGTAAGATATCAATTTTATTTAGTTAAGTGGTTCTTGCTATAATGTGGAGTGGAACTGTACTAACTGTGTACCAACCCTGCCATCAGAACTGATGATCCTAAACTTATTTAGAAGGCAAGAAATTCCACAAATGAACTCGAAAAAGAAACTCCTGTTAATTTAACAGCATTCCAGGTCGATTCCTCATGAATCTGAGTGAAAAAACGCCAAGAGTGTGCAAAGCTGTCATCGGAGCAATACTGGATGTTTTCAATATTCATCTACAATGTAGCCAATAATAAAAAAATGAGAAGGTGTGTCCAAACTTTTGACTGGTAGTGTACACTGTATTTATGCATTTATACAGTACAATACCTTTCTTACTGTGTCTTAAGCCAGCCTTCATTTCTTTAGATTTTGCTTTGAATCACCTTGTTGGTGCAAAAATACAATTTTATGCCCGTCAAAACTGTTTTATCTTTAGAATACCAAGATGATTCAAATTAAACAATTGCTTTACTTTATATATGAATGCACTGTGGCTACTGAGAATTATAGAGAATTAATTATGATATCTGATGCAAATGTACTGATGGAAGATCAAAGTTTGTCTCCTCCTGCTGCCCAGCTCTAGTCTCGGAACACAGTGAGAATATCTATTTGGGAACCCAGTTTCATGAACTGAGCTGAGTGTATTTTTACACCCCTAATGACAGATCCATTTTTTTTAAAAAGTTTGAGGTGATCAGCATTCGTGTGTGCCGTCTCGCTCGCGGTACTTTACTCGATTCGCGCGTCTCGTCTCGCTCGCGGTACTTTACTCAATAGACCCATGCATTCATTGACAAAATAGCACAAGGGATGGAACAGGGGCGATGTTCGTTTAAAAAGGGGGTGATTTTGACTTTTATTTCAGGGGGGTGACATCCCTCCTCATCCCCCCTCAACTCGAGTACTGACTGCTAGTGATGGGTCGGTCGCGAAGGAAATGGCTCTTAGAATTCCTGCTTTTGTAACAGAACAAATACACAGAATTAGGAAGTCATGAGGCTTCACATAAAAACACTAACTGCAAAAGGGTTTATCAACACAAAGCATCATATTTGCCAAGTTAGGCTAAA
>JBBJLR010158493.1:0-14680 GCA_037577145.1 Brachypetersius gabonensis
ACACACACACACACCATCTTTATCTCTCGAAAAGACACACACTCTCTCTCATACACACACACACACACACACACATTCACTCTCTTTCTCTGATACTCTCTCTCACACACACACACACACACACACACACACACACACACACACAAACACAAACATAGACATACATTATTTGTGATTTCGTAATTTTGTTCTAATAATTTTCATCATCCCAACATTTGATCCCAACAAATACCTGCAGATAAACTTGTTCTATTTTATTGTGCTCATTTATATTATTTATAATACTCTACTACTCTACTACTCATATAAACTGCCTGCAGGGCCCTACTTTGCCAATCTCCCTGTTTTGAAACCCCAACCATAATACTTATTTCTGGAGTCTGTTTACAGTTTTCAGTTTGAGTGTATTGGACGCATTAGAGTTGCTGGAGTTTTTAAACACTCCAGAGTCATTGCTAAGTTAAGAGAGGGCTGTCAGTTCAGTCAAGAGTTGCTTTGTGGTCAGAAACCAACGATCCATGAAAAGCTAAAGGACAATTTACACAAACTGTGCCATAGATGGACTATACTCTCTAACAAGGGGCTTTACAAGCTGTGGAGTTTCAGATAAAGTCTTGTTCTTAGGCCTCAGTATTCAGATACCACCAAATAACATTAATTCTCTTGAAGACACAAAAAGAAAAGACACGTGTTGATAGACAAAATATATATATATATATTTAACTTACAGTGTCACAGGTAGACTGAACTTTAAAATGCTGATATCCATGCAATTCTGGACAATTTAATACATTTCATGCTGGCTTAATGCAGCTCACTGTATCATCAATGCAAGTCAATTCATATATGCTCTAATAATGAACAGGCACTTCATATGCATATACAGTACAAACATGCAGTACAAAATACGACTTTTTTCAGTCAGGGACATTGTTTGATCTTATGTGTTTATACCTGTCCAGCCATAGTACAATATGTATTCTACACAGCTCCAGCCATGCATTGGAACCCGATACACGCTCCTTGGTGTACAAAGTCACAAGAGCAAGAAATACGGGCACATTTGCCAGTGGTCTTTGACACACGTGACAGCTATTCAAAGAAATAAACTTTAGTTTGTGTACACTGACATACAAAAGATATATACAGTACTGTGCAAAAGTCTTGGCCACCAGTGAAAACAATATTTAAATGACAAGTAAGTGTTTTTGTTACATTAATATAACCATCCATCCATCATCTACCCCTTATTCCTGCAGTCAGGGTCGGGAGGGGTGGGGGTCGGGGTCGGGGGGACTGGAGCCTATCCCAGCTGCAATGGGCGAAGGCGGGGCACACCCTGGACAGTCGCCAGCAGGCCGCAGGGCCACATACAGAGACAGACAACCATACACGCTCACATTCACACCTACGGGCAATTTAGAGTGTTCAATTCACCTAAACCCCAAAGCACACATGTTTTTGGCTGTGGGAGGAAACCCAAGCGGTCGTGGGGAGAACATGCAAACTCCACACAGAAAGACCCTGCGCCCAACCGAACCCAGGACCTGCTCACTGTGAGGCAACAGCGCTAACCCCTGCGCCACCGTGCCGCCCCTTGAAATAACCAAATATACTAAATAAAACTTAAAAGAATTATTATAAATAACAGGGAATTCTGTATATATATATATATATATATGCTCCTTGTGGAAGTCAGTCCTCTCACTTATCTCTTATACATCTTTTCCTAGGCACTTACCCTCTTAACTGTTTTTCCTTACTTGTTTATCTTTCACAGGGTTTGTTAAGGTGTGTTACTAAGCTAGCAGTAACTTGGTTAAAAGTTGATGTTGATTTAAGAATATTTTTACAGGTAAGAAGAATTGATGTGAACTACTCAAGCACCGTTGTACATCGCTCTGGATAAGAGCGTCTGTTAGATGCTGTAATGCCATAAACGTTGTTTTCATCAGAAACCTGGTTTGACTCAATCAGTCCTTCATTAAATGCAATCAGAAGCTGCTGATGGAATTTCACAAATCCACATAACAGCTGGAGGCATGTAGGAGAAATCTGGAACTGAACCTGTGTTGCCCTCAACCAGCTCAGATGATCAAGTACTACTTAACATAAAAACAAATCTTGATGCTGTTTTCTTATGTTAACTTGGCTAGCAGAAAGACATATTTCCATTAATGGCATTTAGCAGACGCTTTTATCCAAAGTGACTTCCATTCCCTACCTACAGAGGACACCCTGGAGCAATTGGGGTCAAACTCACAACCTCTTGGTCCAGAGGCAAATATCCTACCCACTAGGTCACCACCACCACTGCCCACACTCACACCCACACCCACAATATCACATGCTGAGAAAAGTGACTTTAAAACGTTTGCATAGGTGCCAAAGACATTTAGACAGTACTATATATCAAGTGCCAAAATAACGAGTAAGTAAATGACACTTGTTGGAAGTGTTTATAAATGTCAGTGTTGGTTTATATAAGTTTTCAAGAAATCTTTTAAAATTTGATTGACTGACCATCACAATTTTTGACATTATTCATGCTTTTTAAAAGAGGATAGCATCAGCTCCCTGATAAGCCTTCACGTGACGCACAAAAATGATGGATTGTGTGAATTTGGTAGGTGTTATCTTCATCAAGAAAAATCAAAAAGTCTTGACTACAAAGAACATGCATGTATTGATGTATGAACTGTATGAATGTGATAGATATTTTTCCAGACTCACTACCGGTTTCTCTGAAAAGCTGCATAATGTTAGACTTCAGTTCTGAAGTGCTTCAAAGTTTGAGATGCAACAAGTCACATTCAGCAAATCATAGGAGGACAATTAAGGGTCTATTCATGCAATCACAAGAAGACGGTCACTGCTAGACCCACAATAATGAGTGATTGGCCGGGGCGGTAGAAGGCACTCCAAGTTAAATAAGTAAATCAGCTCTCCGCTGTGATGTCAGATCCTGGAGACGAGATAAGATTGTACAATAAGAGCTGCTCAAGGTAAAGGACAGCTGGAGCTGTAAAAGCAATCACAAGAATACGTCTCTTTCCCGTATGCTTCCAGCGTTTTACAACAGCAGTGACCATCCCTCCTTCGATACCTTCCTGCAACATTCACCTCCAAGCCAGCCTCAACTAATGGAACTAATGGGTTTTCTATTTTACGACAAAAAAGATTGCACACCTGACAACCATTGTGTGATGAGAACCTTGCTACATACTGGCAACACCATATATATGTCACGACAGGTATATGCCATTACAGGTACTTTTCATAACCATTTGTCATATGCAGATTTATAACATCAGATATTATCTGCTACTTATATGCTATGTTATATGCTAATTTAGACGTCAGATAGAATAGAATCTGTTATGACAATTTAAACATTGTTATATTAATGGACATACAAGTTATGGCAGCATACAGCATATGGGTGTGTAGCAGGGATCGGTTAGTCTTATTACCATAATGTATCTGTACATCATATCAATAATGTATATCATATCCAAACATAATGTGTGTGTGTGTGTGTGTGTGTCTTTGTGAGTGGGTGTATGCACATGAATGATGTCATCCCAGTGTATACAAATTGTTCACATGCTAGATTTACCAGTAGCTGATGACCACCCAAACAGTAACGAAGATCTGGTGATGATTTTACAACTTGAATTGGTCACAATTGTAGGAAGACCTCCATGCAGATCTACTCTGAAGATCATAAAGTTTTAGTGCATACAAACATGTCCTCTGATTTGCAGTCGCTTAAACGCACTTGCTTATCTTTCATTGATATGTCATTCTTTGTAGAGTCTATGAGAAGATGACGTGTCACCATCAAACTGAGAGAAATGTAGAAAAGCTGCATCATGATATGAGGTCACAATTGTTGCTTTGGCCTTAAGATCTTCATGCTCAGAGAATGCTCCGAAACGAAAAGACAAAAAGCGTCAGCGTGGCTGAAGTGAAGGTTTCTTTGAATAGGTGAGGGTGTCCTTGACTTACACGCCCAAGCTTTCTACTTCCTCTTTCTCACATGCCTTGTTCAGTCCAGGAATGAAAAGAAAGGTCCAACAGAGTCCTGATTTACACTTCACAAAGGTAGGCCCACAGTATGAAGGTCCTGTTAATGTAACTTATAAGTAGTATGACGAATGCTGAGAAGCTACAGGTGAGAAACATGATAATAAAGTACAAAACAGTATTGATGCTGTGCAGCAATAATGGTTATTCAGCAACAGTGGGTTTTCCAACAAAAAGCACCCTACAGAGATAAGCAACCACTTGTAAAGGATTTAAAACAGTTAAACAGCCCAATATGAAGCACGATTAAGAAAAAGGATTTGTTAAAGCAGCACTATATAAATTTGGTGATTTGAAGCCCTCTCTGGTGGAAATGTGTACTTCCTCGCAATTTTGCACATTCATACTTTTATATTACATGTGGATTAATCTGGGTAAGTTGGGTGCTTTTCCTACTTATCTTCCATGGTGTGCCAAATTACTATAGTAGGTGAATGTAGTTTTATCTGGATGCCAAGCCGTATAAAAATACAGGTGTAAATGCACCCACGACGCATTTAAAACAGATAAATCTGATTACTCAAACCACCTCAGGAGATGACATCCAAAACCCTTCCCTATATCCTCACAGTGCCCCCCCCCCCGCTTTGCTTATGGAAAAGACCTCCCTTCAGGACTAAATGCAGCATCACTGCTCTTTCAGCTCATATCCTAACATGAGCTGATTGTTAATTCAGAATCCCAATATGGATGAGCCAGTTAATTTAAACACACATGGTTCATGAGGGTGATGACACAGGAGGACAATTATTTTTAACAGTCGTCTTCATGTAAACAATGACTGTGTGCAAAACTGTGCTTTTCTTTTGAATAGAATAAAAATGAGGAACAGCACAGGTGATTGGATGTTGTATATGAACTGATTTGCAAATGAATCACTGCACGCTAAGCCGATTTCAGTCTGGCTGACCAGAGGGGCATTTGACTACAGAGTGTAAATAGATTTAGTTAAAATCTTATCAAGATACAGATAATAGTCACATGAAGTGATTAGGACTCGTCTTCATGTGATTAGGACTCGTGAAGCACTTTCACAGTGATTTTTTTAAGGACACGTATGTATGCTGGTTTTTAACATTTGATAGCTTGCATTTCTGCTATAACCACTGTCATTCATGTTAGAACGGAAAGCTACACTACCTCAAGAAACCACATACACCTTCTTCTGAGCCAAAGATCAGATGTTTACGGTGTTATGAAACATTGCTGCCACATCCAGTTCGACAGCTGTGATTTCTGAATGAATATTTTAGACTTTAAATATTTTAGACTTTATTTTAGGCCAACAGCTTTGCAATAACACATTTACTCATGCATAAACTTCAGAAAAAGATTAACTTGTGGTACTGACAAACGTTCCCTCCATTTGCATGAGCAGTTCCTAACATGTGAGCTACACCTGAATTTCTGACTGTAAATTCAAATTTATGATGAAAAAAGAAAAAAATTACAAGATTGGATGATATTTTGTTTCAGTTGGGTCACATGTGCAAGCCATCAGCAAAACATGCATTACATGTACACTCTTGGTCAATCAATATATTTAAAAGGCACATTTTGGTCCATCTGGATCGAGTATCATGGCAAGCACTGCAACTGTGGTTATAGCAGCAAATGAATAGGGAGGTGATTTGCTCGAGGTGGATTCAAAATGCAATAATACATTTAATATCAATGAATGCGGCTCAGTCAATAATATTGAAAAATAGGGATTAAATAGTTTAAAATATGAATCAGTGTCACCAATTCCACACAACCATGCAGTTTATTTCAAGCATTGAAAATGGGATTTCTGGATGCTGGAGGGGTCCATTATTCACAGCTGTTTCAATGCAAAGCCTGAACGAACTGCCTTGTTACTTACTCGCTCACACACACACACACTCATGTTTATCAGGCTAAACATTCTCCACAAGGGGGCGTCAACGGCAGTCAAACAGTTTTGATGTTGCACAAGAATGGTGCTTCGCATCAGTGATACTGCTATAGCAATTTTATTAAAGAGCAGGCTGCTTTTACTTCTTTTTCTTAGAGATGATAAAACTGGTCATTAATATGCATTAGCTCATTATATGTTCACCATGGCCACTTTATGAATATGACTGAATCGCCTTTTTTCAAACAGGATAATATGAATTAAGATGCTTTTAAGATACTTTTGCAGTAGCATATTAGTCTGTTGATGCTTGGCATTTGACAAACTATCCCACTATTATGCTACAAGTTTGTGGCTTCTCACTTCTGCCTTGCTTGCATACTGATTTCACCTCATTTCACCCTGAGTTGCTGGCGTGCAATTTCTAACTGTTATTGTTCTTCCAACCAACAAACAAAACAAGATTCTTGCAAAACTGTTGGAATAGGGTGTGCCATTCTGATCTTGTATCATATGCTGTGCAAATCACACCCTGGACACAATAAAAAAACAAAGAGTGGTAGAGTTGCATAAGCTATCAAATTAATTTTCTCTGGTGAGAGCAATGGAGATCCAGCAGTTAAACTAGAGCACTCAGCCATGAACAATTCCAATCTCTAGGCCTGTGGTTCTCTGTACTGGAACTTTAACCCAAAGCAATATAACCTAAATAACCCATCAGCCAAGAAATGCTTGATATTTGAATATTGCTTTTTTAGTTTTGCACTGGAGCTCAGAGACTAATGTAGCTAACATGAAATGGAAGCTAGTTTGATGTTTCAATTAGACTTACTAAAGTGTTTTCTGACCATGAATGACATACCATTAGTCTTGTAGCCAAGGATAAAGCCGTGTTCAGACACTAAGGAAATGTTTCCTGATTTCCTACATTTCAGGTAAGGGCAAAATTGTGTGAATTTACATTTCAACCAAACATCACTTTAAATAAACTTTCATTCCCACCACATGTTCTTCCCAGGAACATCTGGAACTTCCAGATTCTGAGGGTGCTCTTTTGCCTTTATGTTCTGTGAGGCTCCTATTTCCCACCATTTCTTCATTCATCCATCGCTCTCTCCCTCTGTACGCTCTGTTAGGCCTCCAGTAGTGTGTGCCAGCGGCAAACTTGCTGGTTGCCGCTTTCCTTCATGTCCTGCCAGTGCAGTGCCTCTTCCTCGCCACTGCTGTTCTGGCCTAGAGCCAACCAGCCAATCATCTCTTTGCGCTTCATGTTGCGGCGGTTGTAGACGGCCACCATGAGGGTGACATCTGACAACTGGAAGAGCGCCACCTGGAACACGAAGGTCTCCTTGAAGACAGGGTTGGGCTGTCCACGCCGCACTGACGTCTTACAGCGAGAGATCTCCTGACCCATGGAGTTCAGAAGGGTTAGTTTGCCATATGTATCTACAAGGCCCAAAAAAAAACCATTTTAGAAACAATGTTGTACATGTATGTAATTGCATGTGTATGTAATCATTATGTACCGCCATTATGTAGTGTAACAACTACTACATTACCATTAGGGAGCACCACTATGGCCCATGACGATAACTGATAATTCCGGGCTCATAACGGTAACCGATAATTTACATATTGCAGCCAAATAAACGTTACTAGAAACAAAGTAACTGAAACTCTTTAAAACTTTTTGGAAACTAAAAACAAATTACATTGTTGAAACAAACTGAAACTAAACCTGCTATCAAAAAGCTAAATATAATACAATAAAAATAAATAAATAAATACAATTTTAAAAACTATAATAACTATGGCTTTGTGCTATGATATAAGAGTAGGTATGTAATTGTGAGAATAATACTGATCAATATCCTCAGATCCCTATTTATAAGTTTAGAAGTTTTGCATTCTCTGGAATCATCAGACACTGAGAACCACTCAGACATCCTTGATACATGGTACAGGGGGTTGCCTTTCTGTTAATGGGCGCATCGCATGTTTTCGTCTTTGTTTACACACTAGTATGAATGTTGCTGTGCATGTGATTAAAATCATTAAGCCAAAATCGTTATTACAGATCAGCCATGTTAAATTGAAATGACAATCATGAGACGAGAAAACCCACAATTAGGTTTTGTTGGCTTTTTACAAAATCAAAATCAGAAAATTGATAGTTATGACTGTATAGACACACAAAGACAAACAATATATAATGTAATGTCTAACTATACACAATAAAAATACACCCTAATATATGCACAATTGCTGGGTATAAATACTATAGATAAATAAATTACAGTTAAATTAATTACTAGTAACACCAATAGTGGTTAGGAATCTGTTTTTGCTAATACTGACATAAATAGTGATGTTTCACATGGTAAGATTATTGCACATAATAATAATAAGCATCTGGTGGCCTAGTGGTGAGGGAGTTCACCCTGTGATCAAAAAACGTTGTTTGAATCCCAGGTGTGCTAGTGGCACTACTGGGGTTCCCTTAAGCAAGGTGAAGAATTTCTGTATTTCAACTGTGTGCTGTGTCGTGTTCACACATGACAGAATGGTCACTTTACTTTATATTGCACATAATGAAACAATGGAAACCCAGCTATTGACATAAGATCCACTTACATAAACTTTTCCTATCTGATATCAAGTGGATTGTCTCTGCTTACCATCCACACCTTTCATATTTTTATTGAAGTGTTTGTGTGCTTGTGTGTGTGGGTGGGTGTGTATGTATGTGCGTGTGTGTGTGTGTGTGTGTGTGTGCGCGTGTGTGCGTGTGTGCACTCATTTCCTCTGTGGTAACTCATCAAAGCTCTCAGGTGAAGAATCTGAGACTGTGGTTGATCACGTTTCCTGTCATCTGCTGTCTCAGATCAAATGTGACTTAAAAAGAATAGGATGAAAAACAAGTACATTTGCAATAATTTCAGTCCTAATGTTTACAGTTTATCATTTAGGGGTTAATTCGTCAAAAGGCTTGTTTTTTACAGCTTACTGTAAGTAATTTGAAACATGAACTTTCCCTGGTTTTGAATTTCCACTGAGACGTGAAGAGAAGAGCAAGGTCTTGCACCATCTTGTGGACTTTAGAAGCCATGTTATGTACCATGATTCCAGCATCACTGGGAGTTTTGCGGACGATATAACTGACCTCCAAAAACGAGTCAGCCTATATGGAAAAGGTAACGAACCAGGAGTGCTGGAGCCGAGACAACATTCTTGCTCTGAACTCCAAAAAACAAAAGAACTGATCCTGGACTTCAGGAGATATAAACATGTAGCACACCACCAATCCGCATCAATGGAGCACTGGAAGTGGTTCAAAGCTTTTGATTCCTTGAGGTGTATACATCAGTCAGGGCCAGTTATGAACCACCAACACAACATTAGTGGCTAAAAAAGCTCTTCAGAGACTCCTGAGGAGATTGAGGAACCTCTTTTCAACTTCAGAGGTGCAACAGAGCCAGTCAACACAAACTGCATCACTGCACTTGACCCTCCAGAACATCATTGCTGGCTCACAGCTTTGGAAAAAAAATTCAAACCCGATGCAGCTGCTAAGCTAAAAAATGCACTGCAGAAACGGTGCCCGTGTAATGATGATCCCTATTATTGTTGTCATTACCTGGGGGCCGGTTGAGTGCTAGGTTGCGGAAGTGGCTCCCTTTAATGACCTCAACAGAAAGGCGCCCTGTGGTTGCATTGTAGGCCAAACCCAAGAGCAGCTCAGGAACTCCCCCATGAGACAGAGACTGACTGGAGGAAGCACTGTCACTTTGAGCACTCAGAGACACCTGAGAGTCTATAGCCTAAACAGAGAAAGGGAGAGAGGGAGAGAGAGAGAGATTCACTTATTTCACTGCTTACTTTCAAGCAGTGGCACTCCTTATAAGCTTAATGTGAATGGGTGGGACTAAACTTCAATAGGCTGCACAAAAATGCAGATAGTTTAATGCCATTTATCTAGGCAAAAAGCGTATTTTTGCCAGCAGAATCAAATTAACACGAATGCAATAAATGCAAACAAACTGTGTCAGGAATACAGGTTTATTTAGGATTGATGCTCCTTGATGCTTCAAGTTGTTGCCTGGAGCAGCACATCTGATTTAATCTACTGAAATATTGATTGAGGTTTGGAAATGTTAAACACTGACACATATAAAATCACCATTTACTATATTAAGACTTTTGCACAGTACTATATATACATAAAAAGTGTATTGCATTTACCATTTATGGACTGGGGGGTGGAGAGTACGTTCTGAATATTCTCTACATATTACATACATACATATTTACATATTTACATCAAAAGTAACATTAAAGTTTTTCATGATAAGGGTCCTTTAAACAGCTTATAGGATGTTGAGCATTGCTTGGTCACAGGTGAATCAGGTGGAATGACACTCATTTATTATTAAACATGCGGGGAAAGTGGAAATAATGGGTGATACTGAGTTTCTCTCAAATGTTGGTACAATATTTGTGGGGAAAGTGGAAATAATGGGTGATACTGAGTTTCTCTCAAATGTTGGTACAATATTTTCAAACGTGGTGTTCCACCCTGAGGTGTTTCTGATAAAGTGGACACATATCCTTACCTTCAGGTTGCTACGAGGTTCTAGTACTAGTGTTGCCTCCATCTGTACTGTTTCATTGCGAAGTTTGTTGAGCCTGTAGATGGTTTCTCCCATCATTCTCTCTTTATTCATCTTGCCCAGTGCGTATAGGCGAAAGCGCAGTGCGGATGAAGCGAGCTCTGCTGGCTCCAGGCGTGAGAACCGGAATGTTTCCCCAAACCTTGGCGCCGACCCTCTCTGCACCGCTGTCTTGTAGCGTTGCCGTTTCCCTGGCAACAGGGCCACGTGCACCTGCCAGGTGTCCATACCACTCCGCCCCTTGTCAGGAATGCCCTGGGCTGTAACCACCGTGACCAGGAGCTTGAAGGAGTCGGGCCGGTAGTCAAGGACGACGATGAGGTCACCACATTTGGAGATGGGGAGGCGTGGCGAGGCACTGGCCGGGCGGGACAGGGAACTTCTGCTTCCTGCACGCTCCTGCTGAGCGCCAGAAACATTTATGTTCACAGTAGCATTTTTATGCATTCAGAGCAGAAATACTGAGACTCAGACATACACTCAAACTTGCAATCACTCAAGTTCTCTGTCACACCTCGGCATCCAGGCACACTTACAAACATGTACTTGCTACATGACAACTCAAAAATATTCATGCAATTAGAGCTGTCATACAGTATGACAGTTTGTACTCTAGGCAGCTGAAGGATTAAGCAGAGCTGTTGGCTTAAAAAGAAAAGCGAAATATAAATGTTGAGACATATTATAAGTTTGGAAATGTTTTCCAAGAATGAGAAAAGTTGTGGATGAGATTTCCACTCAACATTCCATTCAACAAGTTAATTAGTCTTATCATCTATGTCAATGGTTCTCAACCTTTTCAGCATTAAGGCACACCTGTCCATCACGGCATGTTGCCAAGGCCCACTGTTAGCTTTCACCCTTATTTTGGTGGCCATCTTGGAATTTACAGTACCAGCTTTAAAACATCACAATTCTGTCATACAAAGTTATTATTGTTTGCGGTTGGACTCATTTCAAGGCTAAGACTCTGAAGTTTAATGTGCCAGAGAAGTAAAATATTTTCAAACAGCAAAGTTCAAAGGGTAGGGCTTTACTTTCTTTAAGCCCATGCTTGACATTGACCACAATCTCCATTGTCCTGGCAATACATTTCTACTAAATTTACACAGTAAAAAAAAAATCACTTTTAAGAAAATGGTGTCTTAGAACTTTTGTACTTACAGTGTACTCTTACACAAATACATACACGCGCACGCACGCACGCACGCACGCAAGCACACACACTTCAGTACCTCTGGGCTCCAAGTAGAAGAGCTGTCTGTGGCTTCATTGTCAAAACCATGGTTATCAATGGCCATGTCCATTTCTAAACTGGGCAGTGGAGTCTGTCGCCTCTCCTCTCTGTGAAGGGCCTCTGACCCACCCCCTGTATCCTGTGAGCCCATGGAGACCACGTCTGCTCTCATGGACAGAGGGTCAGACAGAGGGTCAGTGGGGAGCAGGTGCCGCTGCATGAGGTTTTGGGAAAGGGGGTCTATCTGCTGGGACCCTCCACGACGACTTCTCTGAGACAGAGGGTCCTGGAAGCTCTGTCTGCTAACCCGGTCAGCGTCTGTTGGAGAATATGGAACATGGAGCAGATACGTACATGAAGTTTTTAATCAAAGCTTCAATTTTGAAAGCAGTTTCTGCACTGGTAGCATCTGGCTGGAAGCAATGGACTTTTCTGGAGTGATGGAGTGTCATCCAGTACGTATGGGTGAAATTAGAAAGGCATCCCAAGACACACTTTACTTTGACTTCGAACACATATCTCTATGTCCATCCCTGTTTGGATATGGATAGAGAGCCATTGGTGCATTTTCCACTGGCAGTTTTGCTGAACTCCTTGCTCAAAAATGCTTGTGCTACTAGTATTGCACCAGAAATTCCTTTATCCTTTATATATTTTTCCATTATGTAATATGTAGGACAGAATTGTAAATGATATGGCACAGAACATTCAGCATAAACATGTGCTGCTGTAGTAACATTAGAAGTTATTGTATATTCTTTTAAGCACTGAACGTGGAAGTGTCACATTGAACCTTAGGCAAATGCATTTAAAAAAGGCTCAAATGAGTTGCAGGAATTAGACGTTACATAAAAGTGTATAAATGCGGTGGATGAGTAAACTGGCTGAATGAGAGGCACAGCCAAGGCTGCATTTTCAATGAATGGAAGCCGTTTTAAAGAATAACACGCTCCATCTCATCATAGTGGAACTGCTCAGTTACCACGACAACCAAAGACTTCGTTAGCTATGGAAACAGAACACGGCAACATCCAAAGTCACTAAAATTCCTATAATAATTTGGTTCCCTATGTAGGAACCTAAATGGGGATGCAGCTGTTTTAGGGATGTCCCAGTGTAGACAAGATCCTAGAGCACTGGAACGTTTAGGAGGTGATGCTCCCATGACTGCACCCAACCAATCCACAACAAAGCATTGTGTCTGACTTTGGCCAAATTAGTCTGGAACTTTCTTTGATCGATTTTTCTATGGATCTCCACACATACTCTAATGCCAGTACATTTTATTAATAGCAATTAATTGCTGTACCTATAAAAGACATTTAAACACACAAAATGAAATCTATAATCAGCTGAAGCTGTAGTTTGATGGTTTTAGACAGATCTCCCACTGGTACAGTTACTGACTGACTGAATGATAGGACTGAAGTGCGGAAGCAGCAAAGCAATTGTAAGCCACAATAATGTCAGTGCCCTGCTTTTCTGCCAGCATGGCTTTTCCAAACTGTTTGAAGTTTCTAGTTGTTGCCAAACATGTGGTGAACTGCTTTCGTGGATTCATGGAACAAGGCGTCTTCCTTCCTGTTGTGGGCCATGTTTGTGTAACCTGAGGGTCCCCTGAGAGCTCGTTCAGCATTTTTTGGTTTGCTTGTGGGCTGAATTTGGTGATCAGTTTAGAAGACGAGAAAACTGTAATACTAACTTCTTTCTCCTGATGGAAGTTACTTCATCTAAATTTTCCAAACCACAGATTAGCTCTTTGTAAACTGCTTGGTAAGCCCTTCCAGTGCCGGAGACCTCTTTTGATCTGGGCCTGATCTGTTACCTCTTGCAGCATTACAACCAATTTTCTCATTTTATGTACAGTAAAACAAGCCCTTTCAAAAGGCTCTCAAGTAACCAGATCCCTGTTTTGCACCTGTTCTGACACAGCTGGTGCTCATCTTCTGCAGTTTAGAAGACGACAAATCTATAGGCGGGGCTGTACAGTGCAACAACATTGCAATGCGTGTCATCTAACTAACTCTTCACAAAAAGATACAAGGTGAAATACGATGCGACTAGGTTAGCAGCAGTAACTGATACGAAACGAGACATTCAGCATTAGTCTTTTTATCTTCAGATTGAGATTTAATATGTACATATCCAGCTTTAGTGTTGTCTGTCCCACAGTCAATCTGTGAGTGGTAACCTGTTTGCAGATAGCATGGAAATAAGGTGCAGATACCCATTAAAACTAGTCAGGGTGAGTAATTACTTTCTCACAGTGGTGCATCTTAATTTGATAGCTCAGCACTGTTTATGTATTATTAATACGGTCATCTGACAGGACTGCTATCATGGCATCCAAAGCAAGGCCAAGGTGGGAAAATTCTGGAATCAGATTATATGAACACAAAAATGATGTGCCAACATGTTAGTGATTCCAAGGAGTGTATTTTCACTTTTTTTTAATCTAACTGACATAAAAATCAGCAGGAGGAATCTCTTCCAGTTAACAACACGTCTTTTTGTTAGCAATGAAGTATGAAATGCCATTTAAAGCCCCTGTTAAAACAGAAAATCTGAGTTTTACTGAACTGTTGGCCAGTATATTTTAATATGATGAAAGGAATACCCAAACAGCGGTTTCAGCATTCAGATACTGGCCTCTTGAAGTAACTAAATAATCAAGTAAATGCACACATCCCTAATATTTAAAGCTTTATACTGAAACAGAAATTTTTGATTTTTTCTCTTTGATGCTGCTCTGTCCTTCACCATGATCTAAAGTCCTGAGCTACCCCTAATTTCTTTATATTTTGCTTT
>JBBJLR010158521.1:0-14678 GCA_037577145.1 Brachypetersius gabonensis
CTCTCTCTCTCTCTCTCTCTCTCTCTCTCTCTCTCTCTCTCTCTCTCTCTCTCTCTTTCTCTCTCTCTCTCTCTCTCGCGCTCTCTCATTAAGTAGAGCCCAGTACCCGGTAATCCTGTTAATACAGTAAGGATCCAGCAGGGACTTCATTAGGCTTCTATTTCTGCAGGTACAGCGCTAGACAGCGAACAACAACCCTGCTCACGCTAAACACAGCTGTCTTCAAATCAAAGGAACATCTGACATGAACTATTCATGACATGTGGACACAACAGACCCTTTTTACTGTTGCAAATATTTTTTGTAACATGCTGTCAGCTGTAAAGGTCATGCAACTCAACTGGATAAATGATTCTGCATTTGTGACTTTAAATCATCAGAAATAACTGACTGTTGACCTTTGAGGCAGGTCTGGCTGGGCTCATAAAACGCTTTGATGATCAAGCAATTGGCTTGAACATTGGTTGTTCAAAATATTCATGATTTACGATGTTTCTGCATATACCGTTTTGGTCATTAGCTGGGGTTTTTTTCGGTCCAAAAATATCAGGAATAACTTTAAACACAAAAGATCATAAATTATTTGATTGGAGATCAAGTCTTTAACTTGTACAGTTGTGCAAGTACAAAGTCTTTAAACTTTAAAATGTTGTAAATGTGGTTGTAAATGTGGTTAATCATGAACATTTGATGAATTATAAGAGGAATAAAGAAAACAATGGTTTAAAGGTATGCTCTTAGGCCAAGTCTTCAATTAAAATGTGTACAATAACAAATGTCCATTTGTGGCTGCACAGTTACAAAACAAAAATAAAATAACTTGTCCATGGGATACTGAGTCCCAACACGTACTCACAAAGTCATTTTCACCCTTTAGTCAGTTCACAGCCCCACTCTACTAAGGCCTGAGCGTGCCTGGGCCTCTGGCTAGCCTCATAAGCAACCAGTTACTATTAGCAACCAGCACCAACTTAGTTGCAACTGTTTAAAGCCACTGTTGTTACATTTGTACACTTTCTATGTATTTTACAAACCCCCAGTCATTCTTAAAGAGTCCACATCTCATGTTTCTGTACCAAAATCAATCATAACTCATGTTTGCAATACCAGTTTCTAATTTCTTTTGTTACTGTGCCTTTAAGACAAGATGGGACACTAAAATGTAAATAACCTGTTATCTGATTGGCTGCCTTGAATTGTGCCTCATTTGAAAAGCAGACGTTTTTTGTGGCCATACGTCCTATTTCTGTACCAAAATCAATCGTGATTCAAGTTTGCATCATCAGTATCTAACCTCTTTTCATCCCTTGGATTAAAACAGGCTGTTTCTGTTACTGTGCCTTTAAGCCTTAAAAATGTAAATGACCTCTGCCAGCCTGTGTCCTGAATTGTGCCTCAGATAAAACTCATGGCTCATAATAACTGCAGGTTGTAAATGTATTTTGTGACGTCACAAAAACATCAATTCCAGAATGGCCTGTTTTAAAAGCATGGTTTCCATCTACAGATCACACGGACTGAGAAGTGAATTAAATGTTAACAGTGTTTACATATTACATAAAACTCTTTCATTTTAAAGGCCATATAAAACTCGGTTTATTTGATTTGTGAGATGAGCCCTTTAAAGTTTGTTTTATATCCTGAAGGCTGGATTGGCCGGACTGTTGCTCAGCAGGATTTTTAGTTTGTAGCAGATGACGCCAAAGAAGAAAAATGACTCAAGTGTAGTTTAGAGTGAAAGGCTCCTTTGAGTGGTCCAGCGCGGCGGGAGCCATCTGGGTGTTTTGACCTGAACTGCCGAGGGCCAAACAGGAGGGCGTTCACGTTAACAACAAAAAACCTGCCTCACCACTGGCTGTGTGCAGGTCAATGCTTGGCTTTGCTCGTTTTACACAATTTCTGGCTTTTTAGAAGCTGTAGAGTGTATCCAAGATTATTTCTGAATGTTCTGCCTGGAGGGAACACACCGACACCAGGCTTGTGACTGAATAGGGGCATGTTTTCCAGCACTTCGAGCACCTTGGGCATTCTGATGCTTTGTTAGGGTTTGTTTCATGTAAAAGCATGCGTCTACATGACACTATTGGAAATTAAATGACGCATAATAAGGCCAGACGTGGCACGGCATTTTATGTTTTTATTTCCTTTAATGCCATTAAATGAAGCTCTATAAACAGGATTTCCTGATAAGATTCTGAAAAACAAAAGACAACAGGATTTCCTGGTTACATATGAGTGTAGCAACGACGGCTGAGATAAAAAAACTGTCTGACCCAAAACTGTCATTTACCAGAAAAGTGCAGTGTAGTGACAAAGGGAATTTCAATTTGTTTGCTCCTTTAGAGAGTCAAGACTGCACGCCAAGTAGGACAGCCTACTACATGTCATTTATGTGATATTTTATGCCAGCATATGCACTATATGGACAAAAGTATTGGGTCACCTCACCATTACACCAACTTTAATGGCATTGCATACAGTGACTTTAATATGGTGTTTGTCTCCCTTTTTCACCAATAACAGCTTCCACTCTACTTGGAAGGCTTTCCACAAGATTTTGGAGTGTTTCTGTTGGAATTTGTGCCCATTCGTTTTGTAGAACATTTGAACAACAAGGCCTGGCTCGCTGTCTCTGTTCCAGTTCACCCTGAAGGTGTTGGATGAGGTTCAGGTCAGGGCTCTGTGCAGGCCAGTTAAGTTCTTCCACACTGAACTCATCCAGCCATGTCTTTATGGAGCTTGCATTGTGCACTGGGGCACAGTCATGCTGGAATAGACAAGGTTCTTTGTGTGTGCACAAAGTTGGAAGCATGGTGTTGCCCTTCACTGGAAGTAAGGGGCTTGGGCCAAAGCTGGAAAAACAGGTGTGTCCCAATACTTTTGTCCATATAAATCTATAATGTCCAGAAGGGTCCAGGTGATGACTTTACATGCGCCCAAAGTCACTATGCCCGGTTTCAAGAGTTGGCTTGAGTCATGTAAAACCCCAGCAATACACTGTGGAGCTGTAAGAGTCGCATCCAACACCTCTGGTAAGAGCTGAGTTAATATTTGTGAGCCAGAACCAATCATCAGCTAATGCTCTTGTAGCTGAGTGCAACAGATCCTCATACCAGTTTTTAACATCTAGTTTGAAGCCTTCTTAGAAAAGTAGAGGCTGTTACTGCAGCAAAGAGGAATAAACTCCATGATTTCAGAAGAAACATTGGTTTAGCAAGTGTCTACTAACTTTTTGATACAGTGTATCAAAGGAAAGCAATATAAAATCACAGTCAAGTAGCTCGTGCTCAATAGTATTTCCTAACGACCAAACTAGTGTTTCTGTGAGGCAGAAATGCAGCGAGAATGGCTTAAACATACATGTCAAAGCTAACTTGGCATGCACAGATTTTTGTTAATCTCCAGCCAAAGAACAACTCAAGAGCCATTAGTGCCACATGAAAGCACCCAAAGTGTTTTTTAAACACCTTCATTTTCTTCACTACAGTGGATTCTGCCACTAAGATAAATGTGCCTCAGCTTTCAATGTTCTCTTACTGTTTAGGTTTTAAAGACCAGGGCTCATCCTGTAACTGATCATGATTGTTCTTGGAAGTGAATCATAAAGTGATATCAAGGGGGGGGGGGGGGGGGTGTTCCGCAGTGGACAGCCATGTGGGGGCGATTATGTGATGCAGCCACATGTCGTGGAAAAAGAAGCTGCGTGGAGGGAAGCCAAACATGATGATTCAACCCAAAGAGGCCAGAGTAGATGATCTTGAATCAGTATTTCTGAAACTTGTTTAACTGGTGTCTTGTGTGTTACTGGATATCAGATTACTACGGGAAGAGTTGACTGTTGCTAAAATTAAAACCAAGAATTTAAACAGTCTTTATTCAACGGTCAGTAGGGATGAGCATGAAAAAGCTTGAAAATGCCTTTTAGTAATATTATAAGCAATGTATTTCATAGCTAATAATCAATATATCCAATAAAGCCCATAACATAGCAGGGTCTTTCTTGCTAAAAGGTTAGTTTTAAAAGGTTTGTTTATTAATGCTTCAATATTTTTAATTGCTAGGTTACACTGTTTAAAAGATATCGTGACGTTAGAGATGATATCTTAGTGTGGTAGATGTTAGAGGTGGTGGTGGCCTAGTGGGTAGGACACATGCTTCTGGAAAAAGAGGTCATGGGTTTGAATCCTACCTTCAGCACACCACCACTGGGTTCCTGAGCAAGACCCTTAACCCCAAGTTGCTCCAGGAAGACTGTCCCCTTTAGTTAGGTAATAGAAATGTAAACATAGAGATCTCATCAGTGGGTATCAGTCTCTGGCAGAAAGCAGAAATGCTAGACGGCATATTAGAGGAAAAAGAGGCATCATGCCATTTCATGATAGGTTTCATGAGATCACAGTGCCCAACTATATACCCTAAAGCCGGACTGGTACCGGGCCGCACAGAATGACAATATACAAAACCTTTTATTGATTAACAGAGTCTGAAAGATCCTTTTAATTTGAAAAACTAAAAATCTCTTGTCTCTGTCATGTGATTCGATACAAAAGGTTGGGGGCTGCTGCCCTAAAGAATATAAAGAATTAGCACCTACCATTTTTTTTTTGCATTAGGCTCACTGTACTAGCACAACAAATTTAAACATGATACCTACCTGCTACGTTTAGTGTACAATTTACATTGATTCTAAATATTGGGGAAAATAAAACATACATATAATGTGGCCACAGACCACATTCTATGTACAATTTAGCAAATAAACCGTAGTCTGAAACGGGCAGAAATATTCTCTGTATAGAGGATGTGAAGACACTATTCATCCAGGGGTGCCAACATTTTTGCACATGATTGTAGTCAGCAGCCACAACGAGGTGTTAATTATCGGCTGTCTATATCAATAGGTCCAGGCTTAAAAGTGCATCTTGCTGTGTCCACCACTGGTACTTTGAACTTTGGTAAAGACTGAAGGAAAACTGTGGCTCATGGGTCTGTTCTTCCTATACAAACATTGACAAAGCCTTTTCACTCAGTTTCACGCCGTCACCCCCTACCCTTTCGACCCGCTCGAGATTAATGGTGCTCAGAGTGTGTGTGTCCCTTTCGCTTAGGCAAGCTGAGTATGCTAAATTACCAGGTCCAGTGTAAAGTGAAGGGGAAGTGTCATATTTGCAGATAGGCCTCTGAGATGAGGTGACACTCTGTGAAAAAGCCAAACATGTCCCAGTGACCTCTTACTGGCAGTTAGGGGCAAAATACCCACAGGTGCAATATAATTACAAGGATTCCAGCGGTATTTCTTACGTGTGACATTCACCTGTAAAAGACAAATGGCAAGCAGTTTTAGCAGATCAGTGACTTGCTGAATGTATTATCTGTTTAAAAGCCTGCTGCGAAAAAGACAGTTGATATGCAAAAGCCCAACTGCCCCAACATAGACAGTGCTATGTTCTACTATCAGCCATACCACATTTTAACACAGTGTTTCTGATCTCCCTTCTAATCTGAGAACCTTATTTAAAAGGCTCTTGCTACCTGCTTACTCAGCTGTATAGAGGAAGAAGCATAGCATTAGCTGATCCTACTTTTTGTCTATAAAGACCTTCAAAGTCTTTCATAGTCTTTGGGGTGGTTTGTTATTGCAGTTAATGGGCCCATTTCATGACAGAACTGTTTTTTACAGTTTGATGCAGTATGTGAACTTTGTTAAACCTTCAGAATTCACTTCTCAGTCTATATATGGACATTGTGCTGCCAAAATGTTTAAAATGAGCTGTTTTTGCGATTTTGAGATACACGTTAAGGCTAACCATTTCCATATATTATATTTAGCAGTTTCGCTTCATCCATGCATTGATTCGAAATGATTAAATGATTAATTATTTGATATCACACAAAAAGTTCAATATAGGTTATAAACAGACTTCATACCCCAGGGGGAAAATTTAGGATATGGATCCTTCACATATTTTTATTCCATGGCCTAGAAAGAATCCTTGATTGATTAATTGCTATAATAATCAACAGATGATTCTGGTACTAATAGACTGAAATGTTACAACCACCATAAAATTAGATTTAGGAGCCATTATATGTCACTGTGAATGAAATGAGCCTCTTCAAAATGTATATTGATAGGTTTCAGCATAGTTTGCATCAATTTATATTAATGGTACATGCTAGGCCATTGGGACAATATGATATTGGCTGTCAGCGCATCTGAGCATAACAAACAAAAAACAGTCCCTAAGAGTCTTCAGACACTATGACACAGTGCTACCCAAGTAGGTGCATGATGTTTTTATGGACACACAACAGCACTCAAACAATGCATGCTGTGTATGCAGGAATGGCTACTGTGCACTGAATCAGTAAACACAACATATTTACAATGCCCTCGGCAAACAGGGCCATGTCACGAGCCCTGAATATAAACACCAAACCTGCCACAGTGCAGGCAACACTGGTGGTGGTGTAGTGGGTGGGATACATACCTTTAGCATACCACCACTGGGTTCCTGAGCAAGACCCTTAACCACAAGTTCTTCCAGGGAGACTGCCCCCTGTAGTTAGGGAATGGGAGTCGCTTTGGATAAAAGCATCTGCTAAATGCCATAAATGGAAATGGAAAGTAACTTGTAGAGCTGATCCTTACACCATCAGGGACTGATGTTGGATGAGAAGACCTGGCTCGCAATCTCTGTTCCAGTTCATCCCTAAGGTGTTGGATGGAGTTGAGGTCAGGGCTCTATGTCAAGTTCTTCCACACCAAACTCATCCAACCATGTTTTTATGGAGCTTGCTTTGTGCACTCATGCTGGAATAGAAAAGAGCCTTCACGAAATTGAGTTCTCAAAGTTAGAAGAATGGTGTTGCCAAAAACATTCTTGGTATGCTGAAGCATTAAGAATGGCCTTCATTGGAAATAAGGGGTCACCTGAATTCAACAATTAAGAGGTGTGTCCCAATACTATTGTCCACATAATGTAACATCAAGTTGAACTGGTATCAGTATCGGCAGATATTCAAGGCTGCAGTATCGGTATCAGTATTGGTCAAAAGTGGTATTGTGCCACCCCTAGTTGTTACCCAAGGATGCCTAAGTAACCTTAACCTAAATTTCCAGACAATTTAACATGGAAATCAAATATTAATTAATGGGTGTCATTTTCCTTGACCCTTTTACCAAAAGTTGGCCAAACTGAAATATGAGAATGAAGGCCTAAATGTACTGTAGAGTGAAAAAGATTTCCTATTTTTCCTCATAGTGAAAGACTCATCATTGCTCAGGTCAATAACAGTGTTGACTGGGATGTCATGCAGTGACTTTGCAGACATTCCCACTGTTGACAAGCTTCTTGAGAAGAGCTATATCTTTAAACAGCTATAATTAATAACCAACCTCATGATTTATTATTACCTAATGCTTTCTGGGAAGAAAACTTCCTGCATCTCCTCTGCATTGTCAAAAAGGACTAAGGCCTGAGCTCTACATGTAAGTACAGGTTTACAGATAAAACAAGACTGTTTTATTCTTATCAGTACATTCCGGGCAGTGACAATTTCTTCTGAAAGGAGCTCAGAGGGTGCTTGTGGAGTTCAGTGGGTTGGTCAACAGTTCCCTCATTGTTTTATAGCTTTCCACACCTGTTGGGGTGAAAACATCTCACTTGAGACAGAAACCAGAGTGGAATGTTTCACAAGCTTTCCTTTATAGCCACTTTTGTGACTTGGCATAAACTGAGCTTTTGAGTTCGGCTCACATGGTTTCAGTAATAAACGGCAGAAGAAGTTAAAGGAAAAAAACCTCTGCATGTTCATATTTTTACTCTTCAAATCAGGACGGTATTTAGCCACCAAACGTGAAGAAAGTAAAATCCTAATAACAACCTCCTGCAAATACCGATCTGTAATACACAGTGTTCAGGGGGTACCATCCGAGCTGTCAGCTTATTACCACAATCATGGCATTCAATTAGAACCTGGGGGCTCATGGCACGGCCGCATGCTGAGACGCGAACTCGCAAATTGCTTCTTAAATGGCTGTTCCAAAGGGGAACTACCCGTACTACTGAAAATGGTTTAATACTTTCCAGAAAGGCTTGTTTGCAGGACATGGCCAGATCTTTCGCGTACAACTTCTTTATAATTTTTATCGAGTCATTTCTTGCATTTTTGTTCTCACACTTATAACATTTATGCAGGTTTCTATCCCAAAAATGTCATAATTTATTATACATAAACTTTTGTTCTAACGGCTAGAATTATTGAGGCTACACAAAATGTACATAAACCTTTCAAGGGAAATGAGCAAGTAACATAAACCTATATTAAAATTTCTAAAGGTTTTCTGAGGTAAAATAACATAAAAATGGACTAAACAAAGTTTTTACAACAAGTAATGTTTCTTAGAATAACCATTTATAAATGTTTATGTAAGTTTTATGTCAGTTGTCATGAAAGGTTTATGAAGGTGTTATGAAGCCTTAGGAATGCTGGCATTTAGTGAAGTGTAAGCTCATTTCCTGACCTCTTTTTGTCCCTTAGAATTAAACAGGCTGTCTTGTTACAGTGCCTTTAGGATAGTATGCATGTAAATGAGCTCTGTTCTAAATGGCTGCTCTGTATTGTGTCGTGATCAAAAAGCCGTCTGGACAGGGCAGGGCTAAACTGCTGTAAACTCAAAAGAGGAGTAAACTCAGTAAAAACAGGTCAAAGCTTAATTTCCAGGTTGTAGCTTAATTTCTACATATATATTGTATTAATGGTAAAACATATGGGATATTTTACAATATTTTTTTACAACATTAAATCCTTTAACTACAATGGGAAGAATATTCGTTTTTTTCCCCAATATGGGCCCTCCGATGATAAATATGAGCCCTCCAATGACAAACTGAAAGTCACATTAGGCAGTTCTATGGTCTTCAGTTGTATTTTAATAGGCCAGCATGTAATCATTAATAATCTTTTATCTATTCAAGCTTCCTCCATTGAATACGCAGCCTTGTTTATGTACCGCAAACATAATTTTGTTACAATGCCTTTAGATAACATGGCTTGAAGTGCCTTAAGCCCTGTATATAAACACCAATCCTGCAATAGTGCAGTCAAGTCATACCGTAACTGGCTAGAAGCTGTTTTTTCTACCAATGAATTTCTAAAAAAAGCAAGGATGCAACACTAGCTATGCTTTCATTTAACTTGTGAATTCCAGACGCTTAAAACACATTGCATTGCAATTTTCGATTCTACTGTCTGTATATTCTGTACACAGACAAATATTGATCAATGGGTGTCATTTCCCTTGACCTTTGGACTAAATGTGGTTCACTGAAAGCTGACCAAAGTGACCTTGTAATCGAGGCCTAAATTTACTGTCCAGGAAAAAAGATATCGTGTTTGGCACATCATTGCTCGGGTTAATAACAGTGTTGCCGGCCATGTTATGCAGTAACTTTGCCAATATCCACACCTAGGGCTAAAGAAAAGCCTCTTGGGAAGAGCTATACTGACAGATGACATGTAGCTGTGCTGGTTTTCATGCTATCACAGAAACAGGGATTTTAAAACAACATGAATTGAGTGGCACAATTAAGCTTAAACATAAAAGCTTAAACTGCTAGATTTCTTCTATTAGGAAAATAAAAATGACTTTTTTCTTTGGCTTAATCAATGATTACTTCTCATTAAATCTCAGCAAATCTGTACAGGTTCCTTCAGTTTTCTGAAGAATCAGGTTAGGTTAAGTGCTGCAAAATGCATGAAGCTTATGAGCTCAGTATGAATGTATAAATGATAAAAAATCTCAGCTGCAAGCTTGATGTCAGATATTTCACTGCAGCTAATATCCTTAAGTGGGTAGAATCAAGTTATATTTACTCAGTTCCATTAACTTCCATCAAAAATGTGAGTTGGCACTTTTTCATGATTGAATATATTTAGCATTCTGTTGTATTGCTTTAACACCAGGGCTGCTTTGTGGTAGCTTACACTATTCACTTTGCACTTTATGTCCAGCTTTTCTTTCTAGCTTTGGTTTATTTAACACTAAATGATCTTTAAAAAGGTAACAATAGCCTTGGGTTATATGTTAATAAATGTTGGATGTACTAAGTTGTTCCTCTGCCGTTTTTTGGGAGCTTTTTTGACATGATCCCACTTGGTGGCTATTTTTACAAAAATTTCACTGAAAGATGGCTTAGTTTATTCGACCCACCTCTCAAGCAACATTTCGGTTATCTTGCGAGATGAACAAGATAACGGAATACCCGACAATTCCTGTGGAGCTTATCAAACCCCAGACAGCTTGGCAGAGAGCTGCACACAGTTGTCTCTGCCAATAAAAATTGGAAAAGGACGTTACCATTTGGGAATACCATTGAAGGAGGGTACTTGGCCTACCACAGTGTTTAGGTAAGTGTTACAGGTTCAAGTCACATCCATTTGAATGCCAGGACCCAAGGTTTCCCAGTATAACATTTCTCAGAGCATCACACCGCCTCTGCCAGCTTGTCTTTGTCCATTAGTGGATCCTGGAACCACTGTGCATTTGGTGGTGGACAGGGGTCAGCATAGGTACTCTGACTGGTCAGTGGCTATAAAGCATTTGCACTTGCTCAGTTACTGTTTCCAGCACATCAACTTCGAGAACAGACGATTGAATGGACTTGCTGGCAATACATCCCACCTCTTGACAGGTGCCACTGTAACAAGCTAATCAATGCACTTCATCCGTCAGTGGTTTTACATGTTATTCCTGATTGGGGTGTGTGTGTATGTGTGTGTATATCAAAGTGGCCATAAACCTATTATGTAGCACTTAGTGTACACATACAGATACATCATGTGAGTGTTTTTATGAGACAATTTGTGCTTTTCGAATATGTACATGGGGTCCTCGAGTTTACGGCGCCCATTCCCACTCCCACTCGATTTACACCGTTAGCCTCGTACCTACGGACTACGTGGGTGAACTAGTTTGGTTGCGTTTTTCTTTTTTCTTTGGCTTAGTTGTGTTTTTATGATTTTGCAACTGTGTTAGGATCAGTAAGTGACAAAATTCAGGTTCCACCACCGTTGAAGGAACGGATCTGTGTCAAAACTCGAGGATCCCCTGAACTTGAAGCACCACTAGATGGCGCTGATTATCCAGCAAGTAAGGAGTTAACTTTCAACAAAGCACCCCAACAAAACAATCCATATGGGCAGGAGGTAGAAAGAAAAAAATCTACTTTCTGTCTATGTGGATGTTGCTGTTTCAACTCATACAATATAAGACTGAAAAGCTGATACATTTCTCTATGAATGAAACAACACTGCTGGCGCCATGTAATTGTCTACTGAACAGTAAGATACTGTATAATGGCATTTATTGGTCTGCATATGACTCTGGTTACTGAGGGCCTAAAGTTCTAGAGCAGAAGAACTTTACTGTGACAGGCAAAACCGATTCAAGATCATTAATATCCTTTACATAAATTAGTTCATTTGTGTTTACAGTAATTAGTAAATTTCCTGTGTCACACTGCTTATAAATAGATTGATAATATACATGTATTTTTAAATGAAGTGGGAATTTACAGTGAACTTTTAAAGGTTAGACTGGAATTCCTCCAATTTTCTAAACATTTATATACAATTCACTTAAGATGTGAACAAAGATAGTGTGATTGATATAAAAAGCTCTATTCTGGACAAACATGCAAAACCGTTGACGTCAGATTGTCCAGCGCTTTTAAAGCTGCTAAAAGCCACCCCACAGAAAACTATTATATAAAGATTGTGAACGATACATAAGCCCTAAAGGACCAAGAATTTGGATCCCTGCCATTATAATGACTCAAATATTTTTCCCCAAGATAGTAGAATCATTATTTTGTGATCTTTCATTTTCTCTCGAAACATCTTTAATCTGTTAAGGCATAATGTCATATAGCCTTGATTTTGTGATCAGCATGTCTACACAAATTACACACTGCATATTATTCTCATAGTTTTGTTTCCACCAATCAGGAGAAAGTGTGGCCAGTTTAGCCACAGAGCTCTGGCTTAGCGTTCAATAGCTCAGTAATATCAGTAGCCTTTAACCTGACAGGCTGCAAGGTCAGTAGTCCTGTGCTGGATGTGAGCCAGTTTTCTGTAAAACAAACTTTGCAACTTCTTTTCGTGTGCAAAAATGTATATTTACAACAGTAGAACCTCATCTCATCCAGGTAAACCATGGCCAAGTCCTTAATGGGTTACAAGTTCTCAAATAACTTTTTTTCTGAACATCTGAAGAAAATTATTTCATTATGTCAGGAAAACATATATTGTGGTGTGATTACAACCAACGAATATCTTTAAAATACAATGATTCTATACCTTATTAAAGCACTGGGGGTCTGTGACAGTTATCACTGCAACACAAAGTAAAAAATATGTGAACACACAGCCTTGTAGTGCTTCTCTATAGTGTTATCTGATAGTTTTGGCCTAAAAGCTTTTCTGAAAATGCATAGCAGAGTATGCAGATTGTTTTAAGACGAAATAGGCCCCAAAGCAAACTTCACTATTTTACCATCATCAATATTACATATAAAACTTTTGCTGGTGGCTTTTGATAATAAATAAAATACAAGGGGTTCCCTTCACCACCCATCAATAAGTTGAATTTCAGCAATTAAATTATTCAGCAATTTGACAAAATCTATCAAAATTCCCCTTTAATCATTAGTCAGTTTGGGGAATGCATCATTTAGCTGACAAGCTGAAATGTACTCATCCCCAGTAGGAATCTATAAAAAAAAAATTAATTTATTTTATTTTCTTTTTCAGCATTGTTAATAGTTGGCTAGTAAAAATAAACTCTGTAGTCTCTCTCTACATATATGTATGTGTATATACATTACCAGTTAAAAGTTTGGACAGACCTTCTTATTCAACAATATCCTTTGATTTTATTATTGGCTACTTTGTAGATTAATATTGAAAACATCACCTATTGCACTGATGACAGCATTGTGCACAATCTTGGTATTTTTTTCAATTCATGATTCATGAAGTATTGACCTGGAATGGTATTTAACTAACAGATGTTCTTCTAGAGTTAATTAGTGGAATTGTTTGCCTTCTTAATGTGTTTGGGATCATCAGTTGTGAGTCGGGTTGGTCCACAGTTAGAGATCCTATTCCACTATGGTTCTACTGCACATCATGGCAAGAAACACTTAACCAAGTAAAAAAACAACAGGCCATTATTACTTTATTACAAAACATATATTCTGGTTGGTTTACTGCATAATTCTACACGTTGCTTCATTATCTTGTTTGTTTTCAATATGAACCAACAATGTAGGAAATAATTAAACTTGACTGAGAAGGTGTGTCCAAACTTTTGACTAGTAGTGTATATGCCCCTGTCTCTGAACACACACACACACACACACAAAATATATATATATATATATATTTATTGTATTGCATTTGTCTGCAGTAACAAAAGCCTTCCACTACTAGTCACTCAATAAAAACCCATCTATTACTGGAGTCTCTCTTAAAGGCAAAATTGTGTTGTACTGCCACCTCCTGGCCCATTAGGTGCTTCATGAAATAATACTCTGGGGCTCAAAGGTTTGTTGAAGCTTCAGTCTAAATGTGCACTATCATGATGATGACATTACACCAAGTAGTGAGTGTAAAAGTCTCAGACAGGTTTTTTTACTTTTCATTACGTTTCATTTGGTTGAGGTCGGTCGCTTAAAATAGATATAATGGCACAAACATCTGTATGATCTTCATGTAAGCGAGCAACATGACAAAAAGTATTCTCTATTTACCCAGAAAATATTTTTTAGTCACAGCACAGTGTGGAGAGAATGCTAATATGAACCAAGTGAGAGTCAATGCAGGGAATTTGATGTCAAATTTAAAATTCGTACACACACACACACACACACACACACACATTTTGCAGACAGCTGAGGGACTACACAGAGATTGAGTCAATACAGCTATTGCTGCAGATATGGATTCAGGGCAGCAAATGGCATCGTAGTTGATTAGATGATCAATCTGTATTTCGTATCATTTTCTAGGACAGATTTCTGCAATATAAATCTTTTTTTTTGTGAAAGGACATGTCGGAAGATTGATGTGCCGGTCAGCAATAAACCGAGTAGTTTGAATGGATGGCCCCTTCTCTCTTTTAGGTGCTCTAAAACCAAACAACTGGTGTCTTTTAACCCCAGTCTCAAACTAGTTTTGCTTTTTGTCCACAATTTGTCATTTTGTTTAAAACCTCCATCATAATGAAAGAGTGGTGAATGAAAATCAGACATTTTATGAACTAATAAGGGCATATTTACCCTGTGGGTGACTCAGCAACTAAATAAAAGTCCTGTTAAATCTGTGTTTTGTTGTTTTTCAAAGTGAAAATAAGTACATGTAATATGAAATTCCTATTAATCTGGAGATAAAAAATAAACATTAAACTCACAGGCCATTTTTAGTTTTTCCTTCAAAGTTCCCTCCTTCAATAGTTTTCACAAAGTTTGGTGCTAGACTGCTTTTAGATCTTTGTTTCAGTTGTTCCTGTGATGTACTGAAATATAATTACAAGTGCTTCATACGTTTCAAAGGCTTTTATCAACAATTACATGACATTTATGCAAAGAGTCAGTATTTGCAGTGTTGGCCCT
>JBBJLR010158549.1:0-14675 GCA_037577145.1 Brachypetersius gabonensis
TCCACAAAGCACACCGCATATTCTTTGCGTTAACAGAGCTTGGTGCTAACAGAGCTAGCCGGGACAGGAGAGTTTAAAAAAAACACGCCTACTTTTTGCGCTGAGAGGAAGCGCAAACCTCGCATTCAGTCTGAAAGCGGCTTGATTCAACGCGCGCTAGGTCACGTGACATTATTCCTGTCACTCAGGTCCTACACGCAACATAAAAATAAATCCACGCAAGTTTAGTCATTTAAGGAGATGCACGCAAGTTGCACAAATTGAAAAACGCATAGGCCCCATTGGATGGGCGCTCAAAAATTTACTACCTCGTCAGATGACGTTTACTACTTTTTACTGGCTTTAATTTGGTCTAATTTGATTTTACTACCTGCGGCAACGTGCTCCGGTTGCTACTCTAACAAGCGCCGTGTAGCTTCGCCTGGCTCCTAATACCCGCCTGCTACCTACAGCAGCTTCAACAGCCAGTACATCATTTTAACTCAATAATGATAGCTAGACTTATTTTTTTATTTCAATTCATAGTCTTGTTTCTATTCGTAAAGTGAATATGTGTGCTCAGTGATATCGTGTATGAAATGTTTGAATATATAATTTTAAAATAGAATAGAATAATGACTATATATTTAAGGTGGCTTGGGATCATTCAAATGGGCAGAATTCAAATGAGTCATTTTAATCTAGATTAATCTAGATAAATTTTTTTATCTAGATTAATTCTAAGATTACAGTGAGAATAATATAGATTTAAAAAATTAATCTATGCCCACCCCAAATACATACTACTTCTCTCTGTGCGCCCGCTTGTGTACACAAAGCAATCTCTGCCACTGATTGGCTAACGCTGACATGCATTCCTTGGTTTAACCAATTATTGTAGTCACTTCATGAAAAGATCGGTGCCACTGGCGTGAGGGGAATCCAAACACGAGAACACAACAAGACGAGAGGCACGGCAGCAGAGAAGACAGACACACATCACATGATCCTTCACTCTAGACACAAACAGCACGGACCCCTGCAGAACCTGTACAATACAGTAACAGTACTGGCGTTCTGCATTTGAAACAGCTCCGCTAGCAAACATGGCTAATTCAAGGTATCAGTCTTTGTTATCCTTAGTTTCATTGGCATGATGACTGTTAATGTTACAAAGAACATTAATAAAATATGCTTATCATTGAACATCATTGCTGTATATATATCCCTCAGTTTTAATAATAATGTTTTGCGGAATCCCTCAAATTTTTGTGACGTCCGGGCCTTGTCCATCCTTCTACCCTCAACCCTGCAGAGGACGAGGGGGCACGGCAGGACAGGCTCTCATGAGCCTTTGTGGCACGGTTGGTCCAATTATATGTTTTTGAGTGTTAGAGGGGGAGTAGATGTTTGTCAAGTAGAGTTAGTGAACTAATGTGTGTTTCTATGTGTGATTTGTGTGGTTTAGCCCGTCTCGCCAGTCACCCTCCTCCAGAGTGTTAGCTGCTGGAGTATTGTGAGAGCAACTCGAGAACTCGAGGGTGAGATGGGTGCAGTACCGATTGGGGCGCAGTTATCTCAAAGTTGCGATTGTCTGTTCAACACTGTAAAAGCTGAGAATGAAAGATTTTACACTCTAAAATTATAACAAAAACACTATATGCGGGTTGTCTTGGAACTTAACCCCCACGAAAAGCGGGGAATTACTGTATATATAAATTATTTGTATATAAAACACACACACAAACACAATTTCATAATGAATTGATTGCACTGTATTGATGCCTCAATCCTCCTCTGCAGTAAAGCCATAAAGAGAGAGGAGAAGGGCAAGTGCCTGTTTGGACTGGAACAAAGCCCAGGTTATTGCTAAATGAGCTAATCAGGCAGAGAGATAAATATTTCACTACTGCATTATGATCACAACTCCTTAGCAGAGCTCCATCCAAAACTGGGAGCATCAGTCCTGTGATTGGACTACAGAAGGGCCACAGGCTGCAGCGAGTCTCTGAAAAGCATCAGAACTAATGACATACGGCTTATTGACTTTGACACGGCACAGTCACGCCATCGACTAGCTTATTCAGACGATAATGAGAGAATTACTGCATGATTCTTAAAGTAAAACAGCAAAAACAGCAATTGAGAGCCATTTATGATCAGAGCCAGGACTGTCTGCATAAAAATGACTATAATAAACCCTGAAAAGAATCACAATGAGGGTTTAGCCAGAGACGTGCTCAGGGTTCAGAGTGTCAGCTGAGATTAAACTAAGGCTGCATTTCATGAATAAAATACTACTATTGTGATGTATTGCAATATTGTGATTGCATACTTCAATAAATTTAAACACACCGATGAGTCACTAACATGACACCAAACTGGAATATGTTGATCACAGTAACTTCCCTCTGTTGGATTAAATAGCTGGCCACACATCATACAAAAAAAATGGATGGTAATAAGTCGATTTGTATAACCACCAAACAGCCCCTTCCTGTTAAAGTAGGCTTGTTTTTGGGGATTACGTTGCAGCTTATATAGCGATAACAATTTTTAAAAAAAATCATATATACTGTGTACCTTTAGTTGTTAGAAGTTATAATATGGGCTAAAAAAAACTGTTCCAAAAAGCATGTTTTCATTATTATCAACTTTAAACAGCAACACATTCATAACTAGACTGAAAACATGAGGCCATCATCAATACTGAAAACATCCAGCAGTTCACACGTCACTTATAAAAAGGCATACAATGTCCTTTTTATATTATCCTGTTTTATATTGTATAAAGATTGTATAAAGCACATTTGTATTTTTATTCTACTTTATTCTATCCTATTGTTTTGTCCACATTCTGCCGAGACAATGCCAATTTCCCACTTGCGGGTCTAATAAAGTTTGATCTTAACATGAAGCTCTAGTGAGGCACCAAAAGCTGCTGATGGCACCCCCTAGTGGTGAGTTTTTACTTTGGCAAATGTGAGTGAGTTACAAACCAGTTCCATTGTGTGCTTCATTAAATAATAATAATAATAATAATAATAATAATTATTATTATTATTATAATCAGGTATAAACTACAACATGAAATGAGCATCACTGTGTAACTTACGTAGATAAAAAATAATAAATGACCCCCCCACACACACATTTAAAAACAATTGTGCCAGAAAGGGTTTGTCACATAATGTCATAGAAGAACCTATTTTGCCTCTCTGGAGAACTCTTGGTTCTTACGGAGAACCTTTTTGTAAATAAAAGGTCAGAGTGGAAAAAACTTTGGAACCATTTCACCTGGGACATGACAAATACCTTGTCATATGACAAATATTATATAGAAATTGTATAGAAATTGGGAAATAACCTAGCTGAAGGTTAATTTAAGAAATTAAAAGGTTCACAGACTAAAAATACATTTTCAGTTTTTTAAGGAACCATTTCTAAAAGAACCCTTTGTAGCACCTTTTCTTCATTAATCCTAGAGTACGTAATCAACCCTGGTCCCAGAGATTGACCTGAAAAGTCAAGTTCCCATCCACAATCTGCAAAAGTTCTTCAGAAGTCCCTGATTGGCTGGATCGTTGGGAAAGAGTATGCCCCCAACATGTTAGATGCAGGATAGAGCTAAACATGACAGGACAGCAGATCTCCAGGAGGAGGACTGGTTACCATTCATTTACTGCAACCACCTGTGCTGTGAAGCCATGATGCTCCCTGACTGCCCAGTATATTCTGCCCAGGCACAGATCTTGAGCCCCAGATAAAGCCGTCTGTGTGACCATACCTTTAGAGAACCTGTGAAGCTGATAGAAGGAGTAGAGGTGAGAAGCGAAGGACAAAAACCAGTAAGCAGCCATCTCCCAACGGGGCAACTCCACTATCTCCATCTTAGCAGGAGCGGCCCCACCTTCCTCAGTCAGCCACCTGTAATTTAAGACCACATAGTTAACTATAACCATATGTTCTGTTAAACAGAAGAGGGTGTTTAAAGACAAACAATTTCAATCCTAGACATTCACCACTGTGTTTACCGCTGGGTCATTTGGTCTTTAGGAGTGACCTGCACTGCATAGTTTTTGTGTTTTGCAGGCTGAGTGATGTTATTAGGTGCATTTTATTCATGTCAGGTTTGGGAGGGATGGAAATACAAGTGCATGTTTGAAATGAAAACCCATTGCACCTAATGAACCCAGAGAAAGGTGCAGGGGGTGGTGGCGGCCTAGAGCAGTGGTTCCCAACCTGGGGGGCGTGAGAGATCGCAGGGTGTGGGCACAGAAAACCTACAACTGCTGTATATATTTTGCAAATAAAAGTTTGTAATTAATCACTTCATTATTTTTGTGTCTATGCGGTTAGGAGTTGGGGTTGGGGTGGTCTGTCTTGTCTTGGACACAGGCAAGAGGGTCTTCAAGGAAAAAAGGTTGGGAACCACTGGCCTAGAGGGTAGGATACTTGGCTCTGGACAAAAAGGTCAAATCCTATCTTCAGCCTACCACCACTGGGTTTGTGAACAAACCCTTAACCCCACGTTGGGAGACTTTCACCTGTAGTTAGTGAATGGAGGCCTCTTTGGATAAAAGTATCTTCTAAATGCTGTAAATGTAAATGCCCAGGATCCCAAAACCATCCTCAAGTAAAGGTCTTGTTGTTGACCTCTTACTCAAGTAGAGGTGCTTGGCTTAAACCTCCCAGTGTTAGTGATCCTACATGACTGGGGGAGTCTGTGCTAGATGGTGGAAATCCTCACCACCCATCTTAATATAAACATTCAAACACTGAACTGAAACATTTTCGTGTCTTTCTATCTGTAGTGGAGGTGGTTAGGGGTTATTTTTCTCATTTTGGTGTCATTGTGACTGAAAAACAAAAATAAAAAGAGTACTGGGCTAAAAGGGGATGCTGGATTCAAAACTATAATCAATAATGTCGCTTCAAAACACTCAAAAAATAGCAACCCAGTTCTGTTTCACTACGTTAACCAAGTGAAACCCCCCTTTATGAAATCTGTAATAATGTGGGAGTCTTCTAGAGAAAAACCGACCACAGTAAAGAAAGAGCTCATATTAGAGTTTTAGCACAAGGTAGAAACAGCTCTCCTGCTCCTTTCTCTCCACTCACCCTCATCAAGGAGTCTCACTGCAGCTCCTTTTCTGAGACATGCCGACACACAGGCATCCCCAACACTTCGGACCAACTTTCTTGACACTCTCCAGAGCAGGAGCCCCTTCTGGACCAGCTGCTGGGAGCAGGACCCCCAGAGAAAGAGACAGAGGAAAAGAGAGAGAGGAGCCCTCAGCAGCACAGACTGCACAGCCTAACCGAGGCGGGGTTTTACTGTATTAACAGATTTACTGACAAACCATTTATGCAAACAGCAGTTTTCAGATAACCTGCAACGCTAAAAAGACCAGTGCGATATGAAAACTGTTCGATTTATGGTTTATTAAATCATTTAATCACATTTCTTTACACAAACAGCACAATACCGCCTCAGCCCCTGAGCCATGTCTGCACTGAGTGGACACTGTAGCACCGCCCACCTGTCATGTGATTGGTCCTTTACTGCCACATGATTGGCTCGTTGTTTTATTGTATTAACTCTTCAGAGCACGAAATCCCTGTTTGCTTGTTTGTTGCACGGTATTAAGTGTATTTTGTTATTTATTATATCATTTTATTTAGACAATTTTCCACGTGGTTCCTTGTGAAACTAAGGCCACGCATAGTTTATTTTGTGCAAACCAAATACGGATATATTGATATGGACGTGAAAGGCAACATATAAACATAGTATACTATATACGTTTGTATGAAATTTCGACATAACTCAAGTCACTGGTATGAAAACAAAGCCATCTATGATTCTTTACAGTGGTGATGATAGCAAGAATCAAAATCGTCCTGTCAGTAAGTATACTTTATCTTGTCTATGAGGTTTATAGTTTATTTATATGTCCATTCAGACATATATACATATACATGCAAAACAATATAAGAACAATATAAAACGTTTATTACAATAGCACTGCAACCTCTGAAATGATCACTAGGTGGAAGCACGAGATTAAAAAACGAGATGTTTTTTCTTAATAGGCCTTAAAAGTGTCTTTTAAACCTCATACAGCAGTTCAGTCGCCTCGGTGCTTTTGTACTGTAGTATCCAGAGTGACAGCGAGGAAAGAACAGTCCGTGCTGTGAGTTTTGGTCACACTTCTCGTAACTGACAGGGTGTGAAATGACGTCCCTGTGCTGCGTGAAACCCACTGTTACGAAACAGCGGAGTGACCGAACGTCCTTTTACCAACTTTATTATCCTGTCACTCCGTGTCCCTTTCAGTAGACCCGCCCCTTCCTTTTTCTTCTCTTGTCTTAGGTGGGCGCGTCTAGAACGGTCGTCTCTAGAGGGGGCGTGTCCAGGATTAGGCGGGAAAACACTTGTTGCTGCTGTACTTTGCTTTCTCAATATATTCTTTCCGGCAGAATCTTGTATAAGTGGGAATGTGATTATACTTATATTGTTAAAATTGTGTCGGTTCATTCTAATTCTAATTGTATTCTATATTTCTAGTTATTCCACAGGAGTGATCTAGTTGTAATCTGTGGCTCAGGAGCGATTCAGGATATATACACACATATATATATATATGTATACCCTGTACATTTATAGGAAATATGTGTGTGTGAAATATAAATATAAATATTCATTTATTTTTAAAGTTTTAGGTAACACTCAGGCTGCAGGAGACTAGGAACTATAGGTGTTCCATAACACGAAAATAATAATTTGTTTAAAAAAAGAAAGACGGCAGCTCAAACACTTTCATCACAAAAAGAACTTGGCCGTCTTCAGTAGGCGTGTCTTAATGTGATTTTGTGTCTCTGGGCGTGTCTCTCTGAGTTGTTTACACCAAATATGGCGCTGCTGGGCGGGTATTCTTCGCAGTTGAGTACAGTGGGCGTGTCTGTTGTCGCTCAGTGGGCGTGTCCTACGGCCCGAGTGCGTGGAGGAGAAAGCTGAGAAGGACCTTCAAGCATTTCGATTTCTGAAGCAGATGGAGATCTGAAAGATGGCCGCGCGGACGAGTACAGTGCTCCTGCCGCTCCTGCACAGACTGGCTTCTCCTCTCAGGAGAAAATGGAACGACCGGAGCCCCTGGTTCTCCTCCCCGAGCTGCTGGAGGAACCTCTCGGGCATCCTCACGGCACCAGACCTGAGCCCCCAGTTGTCGGGCCGGTCCCACTCGGAGTTGTTCGAGCTATCCGTCCGAGAACCAGACACCTTCTGGGGCTCCGTGGCCCGGGAAAGGCTGACATGGAGCAGGACCTTTCAGCAGGTCCGGGACTGTGACCTGGAGAGCGGGAGAGTCGCCTGGTTCCTCGGGGGGCAGCTCAACGTGTCTGGTACAGAAACATCATGTTATGTCGTATTTTGAACCTCCACTTTTGGAGCTCCAAGTAGTTTCTTCACTATTCTCCCTTCTAGAAGTGGAGAAAGCTCCATACATTTAATCACTTTCTCCGCTAAAACCTTTTTTGAAATTATTCAACATGCCTACAGGCTTTCCTTTTTCCTTTCGAGTAGTAAACAGCACGCAGCAACAAAAGCAGTGTTTTGATGAAAAAAACTTTCTAACTTTCTAAAAGATTTCTAGCTTAATACTCACCAGAAGGCTGGTTCTTGTAGGTGTAGTAAAAACTCCATGCTTTAATGTACTTTTTCCACTTTTATAAAATTACAGAGCGCACCCATAGCATTTCCTTTTGATTTCGAAAGGTAAACAACAGGCAGCTACTGAAATTGTGGGCGCCATCGTGGGTTTCCATCGTAATAATAGATCGTTTTTTATCAGGCTCCAAATTAGCTGTGGCCGCGTCCCAAACTAAACACATCCTTCAACAACTGCATTGCTCAGTGCATTTCAGAAGACCGTTTACTGTTTTTATGAACTATTCAGTGTGCTAGTGTTCATATTCTTCACCTTATACATGCACTCCATAGCTGTGTAACATGTTTGATGTGCTAGTATACAGTTGTGCAGCGTCCCAGACCACAAACTTCTATACTTCACCTACTACATTGCTCAATGATTTAAAATGGCTATGTACTATTTTCCATGCTGTTTAATGCTCTAGTGAGGAGCTGGGATGTGTCACAAACCACACACTTCTTATCCTTCACTTAATACATTATAGAGTGCATATTGTTTTTTTTACACACCAAATAGTGTACTAGTATGCATTTGGCCCATGTCCCAAATCACACACATCTATACTTCACCCACCACACTCCTCAGTTTGAATGGCTTTGTACTCTTTTACACACAATTGAATGTACTAGTATGCACTTTAATCTTTATTAATTTACAGCATGAATCATATTACTATATGTGAATAAACTATAATTACAAATAAGTTGTGTGTTTGATAATATACTGTGATGCGGTCGTCTTTAATATTATATCTTGAATATTTATGATATGTGTTGAGTGTCCAGTGCTAAAGTGTGGTTACTTACTAAACTGATGAAGGACCATGTAAAAAAATCAAACCAAATGAAAAGTAAAGATCACTAAAATCCAGCAGTTCATAAACTGTTCGTATATGTTTGTGCCTGGACCTCATTTGTTTCCTCTGTAGCTTCTTTCACTTCTGCTTGAGTGAAGTAACTACTCCAACTTCTGCTTTTACTCTGATAAGGTTTAGCAAATGCTCAAGATTGAACTGGCACAGGTCTTTGCAAAAGTCTTAGCCCCCCATGTGATAAAGTGTCTTTCTGCCAGCAAAGTTAGAATAAATACAAACAAACAAGAAAGCAATATAAAGTATCAACCCTTTTTTTGTTTGTAAAAGTAATTAATACTGTGTGAGCTGGTGAGGAGAACACAGGTTCGGTTCCAGGTTCCTCCAGCAGTTTTTTGGATTTGTGAAACTCCATCAGCAGCTCCTGATTTAATTGAATGAAGGATCTATTATATGTATAAACTTTGTTTGATTGACAAAATAGTGTTTAAATAAATGACACTGCAGTGTATTAAAGCTATTTCTTGGATGTAACTTTTTAACTGTGATGTGTTTGTTTGGCAGTGAACTGTTTGGATGTGCACGTAGCGAAGGATCCTGACAGAGTGGCGTTGATCTGGGAGAAGGACGAACCTGGAACTGAGGAACGCGTCACATACAGGTCAGAGCAGAGTCCCTTCCTACTGCATCTTAAATGTAAAGTGACCCTTCTGTCATACGTGAACAGAGTGAAATTCTCTCTCTGTATTTAACAGCAGTGGGCTCCCAGGAATACAGCGTGGGGATGGTGCCTTACTCAAGGGCAACTCAGTGGTGTCACTAGCAGTCCTGGGATTCAAACCCACAACCTTCTGATTGCAGGGGCTACTCCCTAACCACTAGGCCACCAGCCACCCCACAGTCTCTCATATAATCATGCATACATCACTTAATGGGAAAGCTCAGCAAAATCCTAATTCAAAGTCTTGCTCCAAATGAAGCTGATGTTTCATTTGTTTGCTTCTTTTGTTTTGCGCTGGGACTCTGAGGCTGAAAGTAATGGAAGCTCAAAGCCCAAATGTGAAATTGCATGTGTCAAGTTGTTATGTAATCTCAAACCTACTCACTTTTGAGGTTTCTGATGTTTCTTGACTTGCCTTAGTATTAGCTATAAAAAACTACAAAAGTACAGCCGGTACTTACCGTTCGAAATAGCTAATCGCGTCTTCAGTTAAACAAATCAAAATTTAAAAGGGAGACAGAAGTTGTTATGACCAATTTCAGTACATACAATACTGTGTAAAATCTGGTGGGAAAATAATATTGAACATTTTAGATTTTTTAAATCACAATAATATTAATAAATGTACTAATTCAATTAAAAATTCTACAGTAAATAGGGGTTTTATGTTCAGTGTATCAGTGTGATCCTTTTCCATCAGAAACCTGGTTTGACTCGATCAGACCTTCCTCAAATCAGGAGCTGTTTCACAAATCCGAACGACTCTAGGAACCGAGGAGGAATCTGTCATGCAGTGTCAGAAACTGCATTAGTAGAATCACAGAACAACTCCACATGGTCTGAGGCAAGTGTGTGATGACTCAGGTCTGTTTATTTTCAGAATTTGTCTGATTTATAGTGTTTAAAGAGTGAATGTCCATTCATGCCCCGACCCTCGCCTGAAATGGAAAGTTGATGCTTTTGGCAGCGTTTCATATAGAGTTACAAGATAAATATTTACCGTGACCTCGTCCCGCGAAAAGTCTGTTGTGGAATCGGCCTCTAGTTTACAAAACACACGCCGGCCGGCATTAAGCCACCCCTTTCTCTCTTTGGCTCTTCCCACAAGCTATTTTGGGCCGTAAATGATTGACTGCTTTTCTTTTATTGTCCAGAGAGTTGCACCGTGTGACAGTGAGGCCAGGTCAGCTGGAGATCACTTCAAAGCCCCATCCTCCTATATGGAGAACTCTTTAAAGGAATAGATCAGTCCGGAAAGCTTACGCGGAAGACAAAGCGTGAAAGGCTGTTGAGAATTATGGCTCTCCTTTAAGTTTTCATACCTGTCAGTCAAAACCCATAATGAACCCAAAGGACCAGAAGTCTGTGTGTGTAGTTTACTTTGTCCTGGGCTGTTTTGTATGAGCATGCTCTGCATTCTGTTCTGCATTTTAACACACATCATCCCCACAGCGCCGGGGTGAGGGGTGGGCCATTAAGCTGCTGTTTGATTTTGCTTACCATCTAGTTTGGCCTGTTTGGGAGCCTTAATGATGCGTTAGGCATTACTTATGCAGAATAAAATATCAGTACATGACGACCGGTGTCACTGTCCAGCACAGTCCACCTCAGGCACACTCAATATTGTCCATTTTAAGGTAAATTGACCAAATATTTGGTATTCAATCTTATAAATGAAAGGTAACTTCATGTAAATTTTTTGACAATAGTCAATTTATCGTATAATATGTTTGTAAATATCATATTAATTTTGACTCTTTTTTTTTTATAGAGAATACTAGAAACCACATAAGCATAAAAATTAGTAAGAGGATAATGCGTAATAAAACATCAATAACAAAATAAAGAAATACCATTAGTGGGAGCCCAAGAGGGCAGCCCACCCCCACACCACTAAATTGGGGGAAAATTGGAGGGGACCGATAAAAGTAACAAAAATCCGTTTCTGTTACTGTGGTTTTTCCATGTAAATGAAGTTATGTTTTTAATTACATTGTGTACTGCATAGGTAATATAAAAAACAGAATATATACACAATATTAATACAGTAAATAGCGATTTTGTGTGTTTGCTTAGTCACTCCCAGGCCCCTCCTCATGGAATTTCCTTGTATATCTCATCAAATAATTTTCTCTTGCAGCTGGGCTGCTTGTGGCCTAGTTTTAGGAAGTTCACTCTAAGATCCGAAAGCCGTGGGTTCGAATCCCACACTGCTAGTGGCACCACTAAGGTACCCCTGGGTAAGGTACCGTCCCCTCACTCTGCTCCCCGGGCACTGTGTTCCTGGCTGCCCGTTGCTTCACTTGGTGAATGGGTTTAATACAGAGAGAGAATTTCATACTGTGTACTGTCATGTGTTCACATAGGACAGAATGTCATATGCTTTTACATTTTACACTTCAAAAGGATTAGCCTCAGAAAACCCCTATTCCTGAAAGAACTAAAAGACTGGGCTATAAAGCTCGGGGCTGTGGGGGGGAGGTGCATAATCATGTCCTTCATTCCTGATTCTTAGGGCCGACAGGAAAGATGGGTCATTACGACACACAGACAGTGAAAGCAGTCCCTGTTTGTAACAGATACTGCTGGATCAGGCTGAACTTTCCCAGATAGGAGGGGCGACTCATGTGTTTCGGGACACAGTGTACCATGCAGCCCCGTTCTGAATCAGACCATTCACAGTCTGCTGTGCTGAGTCTGTTCACAAATGCATGTTTTGTGAGAGCTGGCCAACACAAAATACTCACAAAACTCAAACGACTTTATTGACAACTGTGAAATGTGGAGAGCCGCCTGCCGCGTGGCGTTTTATCATATTTAAAGTTGTTCGGTAGGTTTTTGGAGTGGGAGGAGCTTAGACAGGGTTCCCCACCTCCTATCCATCACAGTCCACCTCAAACACACTAAAAACTGTCCATTTTTAAATTGACAAAATGTTTGCTATTCAACCCAATAAATAAAATGTAACTTTACTTACTTTTTTTTAGTAATTACTTACTTTAATTACTTTTGTTCATTTTCATAGAGAATACTAGGCCAAGTCATTTGGGACCTGAAACCACAAAAGCATATTATCTTAAAAAAAGAGTAAGAGGAAACAATAATCATTTGATCAATTTAATTAGATTTTTGAAGTAAAATATAGTTGCATATGAGAAAACAGAGAAACAATAAGCACCAAAACTTTATCAAATTAATATTTATGTATCAATCATAATATAGTCACCCAAATTGTTTTGGACTTATTGAGTGTCTTTCTTTTCTTTTCCTGTTCCACGTTTAAACAAATGGTCCTCAACCTTGCACTAAGGTGTGTGTGTGTGTGTTCAGGAAAAAAAAAATAAAGTCAATAAATGAGACCAAAGCATTTTGAATGACAATAGACTTCTAGTGTTTGGGGTCCAAATTTATTTTTGCTATCAAACACCAGCAGCAGCCTATTTTCACCTAAAGTGTTTTGGTTTTTTTTAATTGTCTTTCTTTCCTTTCACTAAGCACACACACACACACACACACACACACACATCTAAGTGCAAGGCTGTGCTTACGTATAAGCATTTGTTTAGATGTGGAACAGGAACCAGAGCTGTGATACTGATATTAAAGTTCTGGTCTGTTCCTCTCAGAGAGCTGCTGGAGATGACCTGCCGCCTGGCCAACACCCTAAAGAGTCGCGGCGTGCGGAAAGGGGACCGTGTGGCTATCTACATGCCCGTGTCCCCCATAGCAGTAGCAGCCATGCTGGCCTGTGCGCGTATCGGGGCGGTCCACACGGTGGTCTTCGCTGGCTTCAGCTCCGAGGCCCTGGCCGGAAGGATTCAGGACGGTGAGTGGGCTCTGTGAGGGGGCCGTGGCTCTCAGCCGAGCCCTGGCAGGAGACACACACCGCAGACTGAGTATGTGGAAGTGTTTGGCCAATTCTGCTGACTAAGGGCTAAACGGTGCCTGAGTGTGCAAACTGCTGGTCTCAGGTGGTGCAAGTAAAACGAGCTGGAGTTCTGCTGATAGGGAGCCAAACCCGTCCTGAATGAAAGACAGCTTCCCCTTTAGGGAGGTGATCTCTCTGAAGCCCAGGCTGCAGGCATAAACAAAGACAAACATTTGCATAAAGGAGCCATAAAAAAGGCTAATGTAGTTGTTTAGTTGCACACTCACTTTACATTGCGTGATTATTATCTGTAAAAAGTGAATCATGTAATTAATTACGTAGTAACAGTAGCTACATATTTAATAACACAGGCATCGAGATGCTTAACATTATCAGCCACAGGGGAAAAACCCCGGTCAAATTTTTACAAATTTTAGTGCACATTTTCTGTTTGTTGAATGTAAAATTCTGTGAAAAAAATGAATAATGAAATATTTAATGTATTTTATATAGTGAATATATTATTTTTGGAGAAATGTGTGTATGTATGTATAAAAATAGTATTTTTCTAGGGTGTCAAATTCAAATAAAACGAAATTACAAGTTTAGACAATTCAATTTTAGCTGCTAATCTTGATTGGTAAAAATAAAATATATGTACATACTGTACATACATACACAATACATGTATATGTATGTATATTTATGTTAATCATTACACTGGGTGTGTTAATGTGTGCCCACCAGTACACTGTGACCATGGAAGTGCTCTAGGTCTCGATTGCGTCCCTTAAAGCCCCATTTTAGGAACTTATTTATATAAAAAGAGCAAACAGAGGTTATGAATGCTTCTAGAAGAATATAATGACAGCAGGGCAAGTTGATCAGCAATGACGAGTCACAGTGACAGAATTTGATGAGTTTGTTCTTTTATGAGGTCAATTCAGGGCAGATTCAGAAAACTGCTGAGGGTGTTTCCAGTTGATAAAAGGGCAGATGTTTTTACGGTTTCTTCCCAATAACCTTCTTGCTTTCCCCCAGATAAGAGTTTCCTAGAACAGCTGCAGGCTATGTATGTTTAACTAGAAACAAATGCTGTGTGTGTTTTAGACATGTTGCCCTTGGTCAGCCTGAAGACACCAGAGCTCTGAACCCAATACACAGAGGAATACAGTCCCAGCCAAACGTTTAAGGACGTTCCAGCTGAATCGGTTGAATGATTATTGTTGTTTTTCTAAAAGAAAAAAATTTTCTCTACACATTATTTTAATCAAATGAAATGCAAAAAACTCTAATATGTCACATTCAGCAAAGTAATGGAAAGTGAGCAGTAAAACTGGTTTTCATACATACATTACATATATATATATATATATATATGTGTGTGTGTGTGTATAATATATATATATACAGTGAGCCTCGAAATTATTCATTCCCCAGGCAAATTTTCACTTAAAGTTGACTTTATTCAACCAGCAAATCATATTTATACGGGAAATGACAGGTATATGCAAAAACATAATACAGTGATGTACTAAAGACATCATTGAGGAAAAAAACATTTCTCAGCTTTTATGTACAATT